>SMLS01034141.1:0-36001 GCA_004785975.1 Popillia japonica | reverse complement strand
AGCATTAATTACCTTATGGCATTCTACTATGCAGAGGTTCATTCTCACCTTCTATATGGTGTCAGATTTTGGGGTAATTCAGTGTGTGCGAAGGATGTACTTTTGGCACAGAAGCGAATTATAAGATGTATCGCGAACATAGGTACTGCAGAATCGTGTCGTCCTATCTTTAGGCAGCTTTGCATCCTGCCCTTAGCTGGTATTTGCATAATGGATACACTATGTTATATCTTCAATAACAAAAATACGTACATTAGAAATTGCGACAACCACAGCTATAATACACGGGGTAAGGATGATTATGTGTTCCCTAAGAATAGATTAAATATAGCAAATAGTACTACGGATGCAGTAGGTGTCAGGTTGTTTAACAGGCTCCCGAAATACTTGAAATCTGAATGTAATTTTAGAGTATTTAAAAGCAAAATAAAAGCGCTACTTATTGACAATAGTATTTACTCAGTGGACGAATTCATGTTAGTGTTGGGGAGATCATAAACTGCGATATTTTATACATATATTTTTATTACTGATTTTATTTGTGTATCTACTTTTTATATTGTTTATTGTCTGTATTATGTATGTATATGACGTATTGTATCCTATCTATCTATCTATCTATAAAAATTTCAACTCTGTACTCTGTCGGAGTAGTCTGTAAGCTACAACTGATCCGAATATGCTTCAAGATATTGACGAAAAGAATTGGCGACACAATCACTAAATTAGATAACATTACCTAGAATTGCAAACATTTCTATAGTAGCTAGACTATGAAACAACCTGAAAATACATAGATTGTAAAGGTAATTATTTCAGTACTGATAATCAAATTGGTTAGAGATTACATTAAATATTCCTTAGAAGAAATGTTTAACTCATCCGTTTCTACAGGATGATATCCCAATTAGACATCCGTAATATTGCTTCTAATCTTATCAAGAATCTAATCAAAAGTATTCAGATAGTAATTGTCAACCACTCAACTGAATGGAGTATCTTTAGTATCTTCATATGACATTTTGACTTTGTACACCAAACTAACAATTGTGGTGGCCTGTCAAGTATTAATAGCAGCTGGCCCGAAGAATGTGACATCTTTTGCACTTTTTTCTAATGTTTCCTAAAGGTCCAAAGGTACGTTTACGCGGTACATTACTCCGATTAAATTGAGACTTGCAGGCATTTTAAATACGTATACAGATTATAAACCACGCTTAAAGTCACACTGTATCGTTCGGAATGATTCGGAAAAAGACTAGCGTGGGGACGTACGCGGCAGCGTTAGCATAGCATAGAAGATAATCACATTTTACGTAACACTGTCAATATAATGTTGCTATTTTATACGTATAGACGAAAGTATGTTATAAATATTTTGAGTTATTTTTTACGTACATTAAATTTTTTTCTTAAATTTCATAATAAAGTACCTAAGCAAATGATTTCGATAATCACGTGAAAAGAACTACATTTTTATCAGATTTTCTTAGAATATTTTCCAGTTTTGAAAAATTTACACAGGTAATGAAAATTGTAATTTAGGTGTAGTATTTAAAACAAGTTCTTAATAAAAAAGCATAGACATCTAAGTAGTCTTCAGAAGTTGGTTCACTCTAATAAAATGAAAAAAAGCCATTACATCCGTAAAGAAGCCAGTAAATACTGGTAATAAAGAAATAAGAAAACATTCTATTGAACAAATTTCTGGAAAAAATATCGTTGTTAAAAAAGGAGAAATAAGGTAAAAGCAGTTCTGAAACTTAAGTAATACATTCCTTCAAGAACTAAATCGAAAAATATTTCGCGGGGGAAGTTTAAATAAATGATAGGGTAAATTATTATGTTATTAAATGCTCAAAACGATCTCCTGACGCAAAGAAACAATATCCTATTCTATCGAAAAAGCTTCTTTGAACATTTGCAATTGTTTGCGGTGGCATAGTTTCCATACGATGGACAATTTGTGCTCGCAATTCTTCTATAGTATGAAGTCTGGCATCTCGAAAAACATAAATTGAAGTTTTCAGATACCCCCATAGATAAAAATCGTTTGGAGAAAGATCAGGTTATCTAGTAGCCCAGCGAATAGCGCTCCAGCTAGTTAGCAACCTGTTATGAAATGTGTTTCGCAAAAATTGATATACTGGTGCAGCATTATGCGCAGGACATCCGTCCTGCTGGAACCAAACGACATTTACATCTGCTACAGTTCTTATAGCGGAAATTACACTATTCTGCAAAAGATCTAGATATTTTACTACACTGAGATTTCCATCCATGAAAAATGGCCCAATTATGTGGTTACCTAACAGCCCAGCCCAAACATTTACTTTTACAGGGTATTGTGTTCGGCGTCGTAAGTAAGATGTCTATTCCTTTGTGACCAATACCTAGAACCGCTTAGGTTATGGCCGCCATATAGCGGGAACGAAGATTCGTCTGTAAATACTATTTTTGCAATAAAATCGTCATCATTGTTGCGTTTCTCAATAATTTTCTCACAAAATTCCAAGCGTTCGTTTCTATCATTGGGAAATATTTCATTCGTTTTGCCTAACCTATAGGAGCGGTACTTATCACTCTGTGAACCGTAGTGTGGGAAACATCAAATTATTCTGCTATATTTTGCAGAGACTCCTGTGCTTGCTGCTCTACAGCGGCACAAATTAAAAGGTCGCGTTGCTCGCTTTGTGGGATCTTCTATTTTAAATGTTTAAGCGGATTTAAACAGCAATAATTTTCGAAGTTATTAATTATGCGACGAACAGTTTCAAAACAAATATCAATTTGGAATTCATCGTTAAAAGATGTACAATATCTCTTATCAAGAGCCCTAGGTGATGCTGTCTTATCACAAATTTCTTATGTTCAAGGGAGAATATATGCAAAATTATTTAGAAAACAAACAGTAGAATAAAAAAATCAAGTAATAGCAAATATGCCAAAGCGAATATAGAAAGTGCTAGCGTGTTATATTTACGAAAACTACTCTATTTCGTCAACAGAATACAACTGACCTTAGGGAAATATCTTAAATGGTAAAAGTTTGGCTCGATTCCTATTGGCTAATGCGTCATCACGTGTAAACTAGTACTGGGGCTGAAAGTGTGGCGTTGTAATTCATCAGAATTACCGAGAATTACAGATATTTAGAAAATATTATATATAATAGGTATGTTTTTTCGGGTCTTGTCGCGTAGGTAAGAAGCTGATAGCACAATCAGCGAAACGTCAAGGCAGTGAATAGTTACCTACGCGACAAGACCCGAAAAAACATACCTAGTATGGATTACGGTCGTGAAAGCCTACACTCAACTAATATTATATATAATTTCTGCATTATCGACGGGTTGTTTATGGTTGTCTGTTGTATAAAATTTGTCATTATTTTCATCTTTCCATTCCCAAATCCGCAGCAAAAAGACATTTTATGCATATTTTATGATATTTGGCATGGATATCTGTCAGTGGAAATAATGCACTATTAAACCTGCAGCCACAACAAGTTTTTAAACAGTGTCGTATTTGTCAAATACATTTTAATACAGAAAATATCATGCAGTCCAAACTGCAACAAATTGCTGTGCCAAAGTTACATTTTCCAGGTAAATAATTATATAAATATGTATGTAAAATAGATTTTATTATTATTATTGTTTTACTTAGAATCAATACAAGTACCTGACGATAGGGTAGATATCACATTTGGAAGAACAATAGATGATACTTTGCATACTACATCGACAGAGTTTTGGCCTTTAAGCGAAAGACTACTCAAAAATATGGAAATCTTGTTTAAACAACTTCTCAACAAAAATGTATATGAAGAAGATATCTTCTCTCGAGAAATACCATCTTTGCTGTCACTGATCAAAGACTGCGAACCAGTAAAGCATGTTTATAGTATTACATCAAAAAAGCTTTCTCGCTTAATAGAAGAATGCAAGATATGCAAACAGCATAGTCTTTGTGAAGGTACACAATTAAAAGAAATAATTACAAAAATATTTAGTTTGTTGTGTTATATCTTTTCAAAATATTCTCATTTTCCAAATTTATTATTTAGAACAAAATATGTCATAATTCTAAAAATTATACTGCCGCCTAATATTTGTGGTCATTCCGTCAGTTTTAAAATGTCTTTAATAGACATTTGTATTGCACGTATACTTAATACGTATTGTAAGACCATCAATAATATTTTAAGTTAAGAAAGTTGTACCCGTGAACGACGACTGTTTCTTACAAAAAGCTGCCAAACAAAGTGTGAAGCACAAACAATAAATTATTAAATATAATTTAATTTTGAGTATTTCTTTTACCAATGCCTGTACCTGATAAATGGCTTTTAAGGATGTTTTTAACTCTAAACAAGTAGTTTTCTTAGATAATGTTTATCTATTGAAAGAAAACTTAAATTGAGTTTTCTTTTAATAGATTCACATGATTTAAGAAAAATTAAAAAGTAACAGTTATTAATATCTACTATTTGAATATCCCGGCATTTTCTGCTATAGTTCGGGACTGAAAGTGGTGGCGCTGAAAGCAGTCTAATAAATTTAACATTAAGATATCGCCCCGTGCAACTGACCTTCTATGCTATTCTAACGCAAGCGTGTACCTACGTCCCCCCGCTAGTCTTTTTCCGAATCATTCCAACATACGATACAGTGACTTTAAGCCTGGTTTATAAACTGTATACAGATCACGGGGCGATATCTTAATGTTATGTCAGAAATGTACCGTAGTAACCCTCGCTGTTCAACGAAATAGCTGCCACATGTAATTTTGAGTTTATCAAATCTCTTGGAAAATTTTAAACGCTACAATAAAGCTGCAAAATAATAGTTTAAAAGCGTTCAACCACACAAGCTGTCTTTAGGATACTCGTCAAACTTTTTTTCTCTCAAATGTTTTTGAGCTCAAAAAATTGCCAGAAGGCACTCATCGCCAAATCTGGCGAGTAAGGAGGATGTTTCAGGAGGAGGATAATTTTCATTTTATTTTCCGCTCAATACTGAACCTGTCCGTACCGTATGGGACTTGGGAGAAACTTGATTCTCTCAAATCTCCCCTTTTCAGATATAAAATGAAGAAAATGCCTGGAAGTCCTAACAACAAAACTACATAATTTTGTAGAACTAAAATAGATTACACCAACATAGCAGCTTCCAAAAATTCTTTAGAAAACAATATAATACGACGGATTTCAATGAAACTAAGTGATAACAGAAAAAACAAAATTTTACAAAATCCATTTCTCAGACATCATTCAACCAAATTGCACAAACTAAACTGCAAATGACAGGTAAAATAATGTACTATTTAATAAACAACAATTTGTTTTGCACGGGTAACTAGATTTTTCAATTCTCAATGATTGCAGCTTATCTCTCGTAATAGTTGAATAACAGTAATAAATTCTAGTTTTTTAACTTTCGGAGAGTAAATAACGAACCAAAACGGTTGGTCAAAACACATGTAAAAAGTACTACTTTTTTTGAAATTTTAATTAAGCAAAATTTCACTCTTCTATACATACTGAACCCAAAATTAATGATCAGACTATGGCATGAACTAAATCAGTTACATCCTATGTGCAGCTACGTGAAAAATAAATAAATTCAAGTACTTAATTGCATCATTCCTGGCGTCTATGTTTTGATGTTAGGTACATTGGATTATTCGGAATTTAATTCCAGAAAATCAAATAAAATCCAATAAATCATTAACTAAAATCTTGTATATTCTCAATAATTGTTTAGTCTTTTCAGTGTTGCAATTAAATATTTACAAATATATCATAGATCTAAGTACTGTTTTACTTTTTTTTTCTTATTGTCATTTTTTTTCTAGTGCTTTCCAACAATACATCGATTGTTCATCACACTCCATGAGACGAAAATGCGGCGAACCAACAGCCGTATTCAGTGCAGAATTCGTGAAAAATATGTCCAGTACAATGATAACGGTAAGTCTTGATTAGTACGTATACTTGAAATACCAGAATGCAGTGGTGCCAATCAATGAATATTTTACGGACATCCTCTGTAAGCAAATATACCTAAGTCCAAAAAAAAAATCTGAGCAACAATGCAGCTTACATAAATTAAAATGTACGGGACTGTTACAATACATACTATTTTTTTCTTTTACTACAGGTATGCAATTCATTTTTCCTTTTATACTTCGTTAAAATCATAAATAAGATTCGTAAATATAAATATTCCACTTTCGCTGCAATAACCACGACATTACGGTGTTCCATTTTTGAAGAAAAAAAAATAAAAGAAAAGCGATTCCCTCCAACATATTCCAACTCTCCATTTTTTTCGCACCATCTGACTACCACCCCCCGCGGTGTCCATTAGACGCGAAGAAAAAGACGTCATAGAAACACACGCCGGCCTCGTTCAAGTACACATTAACGGAAAAACGGCACCCTAAAAAGACGGAAGCACTAAATAAAAATTACAGTCTCAAGCTGTGCGTACCATGTCGCAGTTCGGATAGCAGTGAGAGGCACCGCACACAACGACGTTCAAAGGAGGGAACCCACGTAAATCTCACCTGTATTCGTGTCGTATAAAAAACTGTATTTAACGTTGACGTGTGATTCCGGGCGAATAATACAAATCCCGTAGAATTGCGGTATTTATCGGTTTGTTCTGTCATATCAAATCAATTCGGCAGGAAAAATCTTTCTATTATCGTTGAGAAAAATATTTTATTTATTTTTCCGTCGTCTAGTTCTATGTAGGTCTTTTATGTAATATCAAACCTTACAAATTACAACCTTATATTGTTTTGTTTTTCCTTTTTTTTGCTAACTTCACATTGTAAACGTCATAGTGTATAGAACAATGCCATTTATTGTGCAATAATACGCATCTACCATTACCGCTTACTGCCGCAATGAAGCACAAAATGAAAATGGAAATACAACATACTCATTGCGATCGTATTTCTGGCAATTTTCCGCCGAGAGTTGCGACATAAATAATAGCTTTTGATTCGTATAATATTGACTGTATGTAGTATATGGCGAATCCAAATATATTTCTGCGAAACTTATACGGAAATGTTAAAATACGTTTTTGCTCATTCTAAAATCGTGAAACGTCGGTACTTCATCATTCAATCAGTTTTATTTTTGATTTCCATCTTTTTCCAAATGTAATTTCCTAAATAGCGTATTTGTATAGATGGAACGATAAAAATGTTTTTTAATATATATTGTCAAACTAATTTTGTTTTCCACCGAAACAATTCTTTTCATCCTACCCTAGACGATTGCGTTCTCAGTTCTACGTTATAGGACTTCTAACAATGTTTAGGAAGAACAGCTTTGCTTCAAAAACATTTTAAGAGTTCTCTAGATCTAGAATATACCTTTACTATTAATTATGAATTGTGGCTTTTTCTCTAACAACTTTAGCTTGTATGTATGACCAAACTTTGTTCGCAATTAATTAAAATATCCAACACACTAATGCCGTTTATACTTAAAGAACTTCGTAAAAATCTAAAATGCAAGTAAATAAGTATAATTTCCTAGAGGCTTGGATATTAAAACAACTCCAAATATGTACAACATACGGCGAAAGTATTGTAACACAGCTTTCGCATCAAATCGCGCAACTCTTGCCAAGATTGCAAAAGCTTTGTTCCTCGGCAAGTCCCGAAGAAACTTTGCTGCCGCCATAATAAACTCATAACTGTCATTTCCCACGATAATATTTTTATACTTCTGGTCGAATTCCTTTTCAGTCAATCATGGTGTATGACGGAATGTGCTGTAAGCGCAGGATTTTTTGTCGAACTCAAAGCCAAAGTCAGCAAGGAAAATTACTTAAAGAGCATCATTCTTCTTCTTCGTTTTTGGCACTCCGGTTTTTTTCTACTGGATCATGGAGATCATGCAGCAGTAATTTGGCGATTCTCTCCCGTCATTTATCCAAGGTTAGCGTTATTCCAGAATTTGAAACCTTGGAACTGCACCATTTAAGCACATTTACAGAAGAACGTGAACGAGTCACAAGT
Source organism: Popillia japonica (assembly GCA_004785975.1). NCBI lineage: Eukaryota > Metazoa > Arthropoda > Insecta > Coleoptera > Scarabaeidae > Popillia > Popillia japonica. The sequence goes on along the minus strand of SMLS01034141.1, from coordinate 27,955 downwards.
TAGATTAGAGTTACTGCAATGAGGAAGATTAAGTATGTTGCTATACAGGGTATCCCAAAAACATACCGACAAACTTTAAGGGGTGGTAGAGGACATCAACACAAACATTTTTTGTTTAGTAAACATATGTCCGCAAATGAGTCGTTTGGGCTGTAGAGCAATAAATTGTTTTAAATCATATCTAAATAACTAAACTAATTCTTGATTTAATTGGACGCAACTATCTTTTGTTAAAAATTTGAAAGATAGTTATCTTTCGTTAAAAATTTGTCGATGCACCTACGGTTTTTCTTGGCCAAGAGAAACATTTCTTTATCATAGTAAACATTCGATAGATGTCGCTTTTGAGATAGACGTAATTATTTGTGACATTTAGTTGTCATCATTACATTTACTTTACTGATTGTTAATATAAAATTTATATTGAAAATGAATCATAATTACTCATTTGAAGAACTTGCCAATATGCATCTTGCTTATGGTACAGCACAGTATAATGGAAAAGAAGCAGCACCCTTGTATGAACAAAGGTATCCGGCACGTCGGAAACCTCATCATACAACCTTTGCTTCCATCCATGGTCGCCTTAGAGAAAGTGGGAACCTAAAACGTCCTGGTGGTAGTGGTCGTCCGAGAACAGCTCATACGGTTCAATTTGAAAAAGCGGTTCTACACCGCGTTGAAGAAAACCAATTTACAAGTGTTCGCGCAATTGCACACCATATGGGATCATCGAAGTCGACGGTACACCGTGTTATTCATGAACAACTTCTCTACCCTTTCTATTTACAACGCGTACAAACTTTAAATCCTGAAGATTATCCACATCGATTGGGTTTTTGCCAATGGTTTTTGGGTCACAACGAACCTGATTTCGGGAGAGTAGTGTTGTTTTCTGGTGAGGCATGTTTCACGCGCGATGGTTTTTTTAATAGTAGAAACAGTCACATTTGGCATGATGAAAATCCTCACGCTGTGGTCTCTAGAAGACATCAACAACAATTTAGTGTTAACATGTGGGCTGGTATTATTGGAGAGAACCTAATAATTCACTTGCTGCCTGCTCGTTTGAACGCAGACATTTATCTGAATGTTCTGCAAAATATTTTGCCTCTATTATTGGAAAATGTTCCTTTAAACATTAGAAATAACATTTGGTTCCAACATGATGAGGCACCTCCGAATTTTGGTTTAAACGTGCGCCAACATCTAGACCAGCAATTTCCCCGCCGATGGATTGGAAGAGGAGGTCCCGTGGCCTGGCCAGCGCGTTCTCCCGATCTCAACCCCCTGAATTTTTTCCTTTGGGGTTATCTCAAATCTTTAGTTTACGAAACGCCTATCCGTAATGAGGAAGATCTCTTAGCAAGAATAATGGCGAGTTGTACACATGTAGAAGCTATTCCCGGAATATTCTATAGAGTCCGCGAGTCAATGAACCGACAGTGCAACCGTTGTATTCAATCAAATGGTCAACATTTTCAACAGTTTATGTAAAACATAATTTTTTGTCCATAAAACGAAGTCCAACATGAACAAATAGTTAATGTTATCCTAAACATTTTTTGTAATATACTACCAAAACCATTTTTCCTTTTTTATTCTACAACGGCTCATTTGCGGACATATGTTTACTAAACAAAAAATGTTAGTTTTGATGTCCTCTACCACCCCTTAAAGTTTGTCGGTATGTTTTTGGGATACCCTGTATATGCTAATAAAGCAACACATGGATTGTGGTGTGTTCCTTTTTCAGAATCGTTTGTTATATTTTCACAAACTGTTAGTGAAGAAGAGGCAAAATCTTTTAATAGTTTTTGTGATATTGACATCCTGTTGTGTGCTTCTGAATGTGCAAACTGTGGATTTCTCCACCTTTATCAGGTATTCAGTGTACACAAATCCGAATGAGAAACTCTCGTGGTGAATGTTGCAAACAGAAATAGAGAGTACAACAAAATGTACAGCTCACTCAAAGAAAACAGAACTGATCAGTACTCCAAGAAGAAGTGGTGAAGATACTAGTGGTGTGATTTGAACAAATTTAATATTGATCAAGGATAAATATCGGAAGAGTGGACGTAAATTGCCTAAAAACATTATTGTCATTATATTGCTCTATAAAATCACTTTTGGAGCATGAAGGATAAAATCTCCCACGTTTTAGGGCAATAATTATTTCAATTTTTGTTGAATTACGTTACTACCAACGCCTACATTTAAATTCCAATATACAGGCGCTAGCTATGTAACAGTAAACGCAAATAAGTAAAATTGAACTAACCACTAATCTGAATTCGAGTACCACGGAACCGTAGTAAATAGAATAGACGTATAAGCATATGAGAGAATTGCAAAAAATTAAATGAACACGGTTATTAACTTAGCTGCTAATTAAAGATCTGCCAACTAATTGCGTTATCATTAGCACTGGATTTCGTCTGTTTTGGAAACAGAATTTAGCCAAATCATTTTTTTATTCTCTTTCGGGAAACCCTAGTATTCTTTTGGTGAAATTTTACTTGTGCAGAATGCAACGTCCCTTTTAAATTGTAGCTATTTCTAAGGTTTTTGTATATAACGACCCCCTTTTTAGAAAAATAATCGGACTCTTCAATAAATCTGGAAGCGCGAGTAACAGTAATGTAGTTGGCTACTTTAGAACTCTTTCTTTCCAATTTTTATCTAAGTTCAATCAGTAGCAATTAGAAAAAAATTAGAATATTTTATTTTTTGTAAATATTTAATAAACTGCAAGCTTTTGCTACAACACAAAAACTAAGTTGGGCGTATGAAACAGCAGTTTACTTTTTACTGTAATTTTCACAATCCCTCGGAAGAAAAACAGCCTGGACATCCAACTAAACAAAATAATTTGGTTCAAAATAGGGTGAATTATTCAGTTAGGATGTTAGAATCCCAATCAAACAATCTGTGCTGGTACAGAATTTTTTCTTCCTATTGGCGAGTTTTTTACATAAAACGACACGTCACTCTTCAAATCTTTGTTATCGACATTGTAATATATGTATATATTATTATTGTCCTCGCCACTTTATTAAACCATTTATTAATGAAAACTTTTAATCTCTTTTGTACTCGTCTAATTTTACATCACTCTGCCTCTGAGTTCTTAGCGTAAATTTAATGGTTAACGTTGAACTCGCAAAATAAAACCAATTTCCCCGAAGAAACCGGAAACGAATTCTGCACAATATTACCCCTGGTGTAAGCTGCTTTATCGCATTCGCCAAGAGAAAAAGAAAACCTTAGAAGTTTGGCGCAAATAGATTAGGAGTATAACATGGTATTAACGTGAATGTTACAAACACTTTAGACAAGGAAAGCTGACTACACCAAAGAAAAAATAAAAAACACAAAAGGTGTTACGAAAAAAAAGGGACCCTCATAAAATTCTGGGTATAATACTTGTTTTTAGATATTGATGCTGTAACAAACAACGTTTTATATCTATATATATTTTGAGTATAATATAAAATCTCATTCGTAGCATGGATGTTTGTCCGGCAATACCACTTATAGGTTAATGTGTTTTATTTTATACGCTATCCGCTTAACAATAGACAACTTCGAACAAGAGGAGAGATATTATAGCGTTCGAAATTCCGATATGTAAAGATCGTTTCGGAAACAATAACTGTATAACGGCGATTACAAGGAGAAATTCATGTTTGGTTGAGGGTATTACGAAAATTTCATACGTATACTGTATCGAATGAATTAGAAAACGGAGGTTTTGCCTCAGATAGAATGCTGGAGGGATTTTAATCGAATAAATTCAATATAATGGAAGTTAAACTATGTCTGTTCTTTGTCGTCCAATAACGTAGTCTGGTGCCTAGTTACGTAATCTCTTATATTAAACAAGGAAATTGTTCTTATAACATGTACAACATACATATGTATGTACTATGTGCTTCGTAGGTATATCTCGGCGTAACCATGTAATCCAGTTACGCAATATTTCTGTTGTATTTAAGATTTCTTGTGTTAGAATTGTTTGAATTTTAATTTTTGGTATAATATGTGTTTATACAATGGATTAGCCATGAATTTGAATGAATCTTCTCGCAAATATTCTCGACACCATACTGACACTAACACTATAGGCACTGGTATTAAAGGTAGAAAGCTGATACAGACTACAGTGACTTTCTACAAAACAGTGACAGCAAGTAAATGAAACACAAACAATATCATAAGACGCCATTTTGGGGGCAATTCTCTGAGTCACCGAGGTGCCTAAATTGTCAGTGTACCTTACTACACTTCTGTGAATTGCAATAGCTGTATTAAAAATAGGATTCTACCAGTGGCGGCTCTTTAATGAGAGCAAGTGAGCAATTGCACCCCTGGTATTTTGAAACAAAGCAAACCAAGCGGCGGCTAACTGTGAAAGTATTTATTTATTATGTATTCATAGTTATTGAACAGGAACGTGGCTGCCAATTTGTCAAGAAATGATAAGTCGGTAACGGCAGATACCGATAATCTAACTGGAGAAATTTATTATTTACAAATCGCGCTAGATGTCGCAATATGTGAGCAAAGCCCAGCCGTTGCTCCGTTATGCCATTAACATTACATTGAAGGTGGGAAGAACTGTATTTTGTTCTACTTCCATATCATAGCGTGTGAGCAAGATCTCCAGTCTGCTCACCGCTGTTGTGAGATGAGTTTCGTCTCTGCGTTACAGAATAACGCGTTTTCGTTTCATCATACGTTAACGTATGATGAAAAAATCGCAATAAAAAATCTTAAACGGACAATGCCTCAATTATGTTTAGAAAATAAACAATCTTCTAAAGGTAAAGAGGATATAATAAAATTCAAAACGGATATTTATCAGAAAAATGACTGGATTTGTGGGAGTAAAATTAAAAATACTTTGTTTTGTTTTTCGTGTCTTTTGTTTGGTAGTGAACCGTCTTGGTCAAAGAACGGAATAAGAGACTTTAATTCATCTTAGTGCTAAAATTACGAAACATGAAAATTCCGAAGGGCATTGAAAAATATATTTAGTCTAGGAATGTTCGGAAATTATGCACTCCCTATGTGAACCACCCCGAGCCGCCACTGGATTCTACTATCCAAAATTACCATAAGATCCATTAAGAACGAAAAGAAATTCATACTGAAATGAAAAGGGATAAATTGGACACCAACATATACATTCTGTTTAAGTGAGGCATTTCAGTATCGATGTCACTTCTTACAATGTCATTGCATAATTAACATCTAAGCTAACTCTTTTTGTATGTTCCGTCATTCTTGGCATATCCTAACTAATATTTGAAATAATAATTGCGAAATATTTATTACTGTCGTGTATTACTCTAATACTCACTAAAGTCACTATAGATACATAAAGTAGCGCAATTCAATGGTCCAATATGTAAGAGAGAGAAGTCATTTTGTAGGACACAATATGGCGGAACTTGATATTTGTTTATTAAATTTAAATGACATTGGCAGTAGGTATTGAGTAGGTATGCATGTCATTTGCAAATTGTTACTTCGCATTTTATGATTGTTTTCCTTTTCTGATTTTGATATCCTATATTGTTTCCGATTTCTAAGTTATTTCCATTATGCCAGTTAATAAAGCCTTTCTTTTGAACATTTCTTTTTTTCTTGATGAATACGGAAAACGATCTTTTTTGAATACGTTAAAAGTTATTTTTGAATCATATAGATAGCAAAATACCATTTTTGCAATCCAGAATTAAAGTTAAAAAATACGATTCAAGATAGTCTCAAATACAATTCAAGAGAGTCGCATTTTCGCACTTAATAAATGTAATTTAGAGGTTAGTTTTTGATAAAAGAAATGTTTGAATTTCGCGCGGACACAATATGGCGGCCAATTGCGCTACACTTGTCAGGTGCGCCATCTATAGAGAATATGTGGTAATAGACGTGAAGCCCTAGCCAACTACCGCCAGATAGCACTTCAGTGAGAACTATTACTAAATCAGCTTTTTAATTGATTATGCAAAGTAGAAATCTCAATATACTTTTTACAGTGCAACGAAGTAAGAAGCTTTCGCCTATTTTCGCTATTTACTAAATTAGCTTGTTATCCTCCCACATATGTTGACTGAATAATACAATTTCATTTCCTTTTGAATAACAATATTTCTCTTGTTTCAGGATTACTGCACAATATACGGCCCAGAGGAATGTGGAGTGTACTCATCAGCGACGGCAACATTCTCGTCGCTAATATCGTTAGCGTTAGTATCGGTTATAGCTTTCGCATTAAGCTGAAATTTCGAATAGACTCCTTATAATATTTTCGTTAATTACTGCGATGCAGGAAATCGTCGTTTTTGTGTGTGATCAAGCGCGAAAAGTCTTTGTGATTAAGTATTTATCAAACTTTATCAACTATTGTGTTCCTTCTCAGATAATCTAATAGAAATAGTTAGAGGCGTGGCGTCGTACTATATATCTACCTACATTTTTAGTATTTATTTTCCTGTTTGGTGTAATTTATTTTCTGTTTTGTTAGATTATTTGAGATATCGTTTTAATACTCTAGTTATTCTAAAACGTATATGTATCCGTTTTTTAATATGTAAAAGTAAAATTCTAATAATTTTGCGGCATATACGTTTTGTCAAATTGTTTTGTCCTGATTCACTAATATAGAATCTGCCGAATTAAATGATGATTGTATGTAGTATAAAACCACCCTCTATATTAACACGTCATTTTTTAAAGACAAAAGCATATGGCACTATATTTAATTGGAATAACAATTAAGTACGTCTAGATCTTTATTTTTAAGATAGATATTCCGAGTATACTTCATTCAAATTTGTTATTTATTAATGAGGTTTACCCACTCTGAAATTCATAAATTACATAACCTAACAATAACTATAACTGTTATATCGTGAATGTAGATGCAAGTGTAGTTAATTAATTGTTATCAATACCAACCTTTGAAAACGATCAAGAATTAAATATAATATATAATATAATAATATAATAATTAATATTAAATCTAATTTCTCTATTGGACATCAGAGTGGTTTTACTCTCATTTAACTGTTATTTCTAGTAAGAATAAAGCGCTTTCGAACGTATACAAAAAAAAGTTTACCTATCCAAGATTATATTTTTGATAAAAAAGAGTTATCAAAGATAGTAATTCCATTAGTATTAATTTATAAGTTCAGTCTCTAGTAGTACCGTCGTCTAATTTATTGTCTGTTATATGAAGTTAAAAAATATTTATTATGTAATATATAAATATTTAAAACGGTAAATTTTCTAATGCCGATATATAATGTGTAGACTTTTGTTAATTACCAAAGAGATGTATGCTGTACATTTTTACGAAAAGTTTTACTCGTTCATTTTAATATTACATTTAAATGAGTGAAATATTTTTTAAGTATAATTTTTAGGTGGCTTTTTCTCTGCGTGCCTTCTTTTTGAAAAAATCATCTATAAATTAAAACTGTCTCTCAGATATCCCATTTAATTGTAAAATTAAAAAGAAACTAACAACTAATGGATTGTAACTATTAAAAAATGAGATCGTCCAACAGACAATTTTTTGTAGATAACGTTTAACTTAATTTATTGTAATGATCTATAATCACTATCACTAACATTCTCAGTTGATAACACAGATTTTCCTGAAAAAGACTCCTAACTCTATCATTACAAATATTTCAAACGTGTAACATCATTTCTAGTCTCAAAGAAGGAAACTTATACGACTCACGTAACAGACGTGTGAGTCGTGTCGAATTCTTTAAATAAAGGACATTTTAATACGAAAGAATTTAAACTATTTAACAACAATGTCGAGTGTTACCGTCCAAATCACACGATGTATCATCACTTGCCCTTGTCTGTAAAATCTCACGTAAAAGAAACTCTATACGGCTAGTTTAGACAAGAAGTAATTATAATGAAATTATTGCTGTTGATAATAAATATTAAGGTTTAATTATTACATAATTATAATTATTATAGAAACAAAGCGCTATTACTTGTTTTTTAATGTTAGGTAATTTTCATCTGTTTTTGCGGGAACTTATAATATTTTAAATAAAAATATTGTATATAGATAGATGAATTTGTACATAATAATTTTAAAAATAAATTGTATTTCTCAAAATATTAGGGTGTTTTCCTCTTTATCCCTCTATTTCTATAAACTAATACATGTACTTATATCAAAAATTTTATAGATATATTGCACTGCAAGTATTGTTTCATTCCGTAAATAAATGAGAATGTAATATACATAAAATATTCAAGAAGTGACGACGATGGAAGAAATAGAAAGTCCGTTACATACGATTTCTTTCAACGTTCAATGATAAATATAATATATATGTATGTATAGAGTTTTTTATAAATAATCGTTGCAGGACAGTATATGTAAACTGTTAACAATTTATGTTACAAAATTTGTAATTAGTAGCCATTTTATCGAGTATTCTTTTCGCAAAGAAATGGTATTAGTAAGCAAATGAAAATAGGTAACGTTCTGTGATATGTAGCAAATTTATAAACGTGCTCCATTTAATATTGGAAATATTATCTAGGTATATGATTTAAAATCCAAAAAAATCTTGGAAATATATGGATAGCAACTAAGTATACCTAAGCTCAAAATCTGCATATCTTTCTCGGTTTTTTTTATATTAGCTGAAAACGTGCCCTATTCCGTTTTTTCTATTACGAATACATATTTATGTCATTTACTATTCTGTTAACCTTTATGCAGATTTTTCTCTAAAAAATTCACATATAATTTAATTTGGCATAATTTCATATTTCCGTATAAATATGTATGTAATTTTGCCGAGTAAAATTTATTTTACCCATAATACGTTGTAATTTACGTTGGCGTATGGGGATAATATGGTTTTAGAAACATCTATTCAAAAATTAGGTGAGTTTGATAAAGCACAAAACTCGTAAAGGACTAATTTTTCTGTTGAACAAAATATGTGATTAATAACGTACAAACAATATACATATTAAAAAAATAAACTTGTAAATTAAGTCTAAAAGTAATATAAGCAGAATATTTAACAAAAAATGCGAAATTATTTTTTAAAAATTACAAATATTAACAATCGCGTACATGCGCCATCTATGCTTGATATGCCAAATTTAGCATACCGCCATAATTACAGATTTCTATCGAAAATGTGTAAAATGGTCATTTTCCACATCATCGTACAACATAAAACAATTTTTTTAGTCTCGAATGTTTATATGTTAATGAAATACATAAAAGAATTGCACTCACTTATTATCAAAAATTGAAATGAGGAAACTGCATTGCAGATTTCTTCATTTTAGTTTTTGATAACCGACCTATTTTTTTTTAATTTCAGCAGCACAGCGAATGTTAGAATAGAACAGACGAGGAGATAGAACACCACATACGTCATAACGTCTAATATACGAATTAAAATCAACAGTAGCGGCGGCAATATAAATGTTAAGTACCCAAAGTATATTAAAATTCCATATCAGCAACAGTCAAAGTAAACTGTAAAAGACCGCAACCTGAGAAATACTTGAATGCTGTGGGTTGCATGTCAGAAGGTTTTCGCCTCTAGCGTGGTTTACACGTCGAGTTACCGTGACCTTCTGGTACCCACCCAGTTTACCTCTTTTGCTCCTGAAGAAGCCGCTTACATTAGTGACGAAACGTCGAGTTTATTGTATATCTTGTGCATTTTATTTTTATTTTGTACTGTATATATTTTACTAATCATGACACGGTCAACACCCGGAAACCCTCATTATAGAGACTCGGGCCGTGGAAGCCTTCGATATCATTTAATTTACCATGTAAATGTAAATTTATAATATAAATGTAAATTTACAATATAAATTTACAATATTGTATTGTACAATATGCTATTGTAAATTACATAGTAAATGTACATTTACATTGTAAATTTACATTTATGTTGTAAATTATAGTAAATTTAGATTTACGTTGTAAATTTACATTTATATTGTAAATTTACATTTACGTTGTAAATTTACATTGTACATTTACATAGTATATTTACATTTATACTGTAAATTTACAAAATAAATATAAATTTACAATGTAAACGTAAATTTGCAACGTAAATGTAAATTTACATGAATAAGCATGCTGATATGCGACAACTACAGTCTGTTGCTACTGCACTTGCACTCTGCCTAGATTTGAATTTTTGCCCTCGATATTCAGCGCTATAGGAAATATAAATATAGCGTATACGCCTTTCTCTTTCTAACAAACGGAAACTAGCTATGCTGCTCTTTTATTTTTAACTTTAGGTATCGATTCCTATTAGGGACTGTGTAGATTTATAAATTGTGGAAAACAAATCTATTCATAAACTGTCCCGCGTTTTAATATTGCTTACCTGAAATCAATGAATTGCTGCCATGTATCTGACACCCACAACTACAATAAATATAAATGCAATATATGTGTAAGCAGTTATCCACTCATTTCAATTATGAATGAATAACCCTATCACGCTATATTCCAAACATTATGTCGAATTTTTTTAAACAATCGTTATTCAAAATCAAAACTACATATTTCGTAATTGACAAAATTAAGAAAATAGAATTTTAATTTGCCGAATTATCAATTTTAAATATATTATATATTATGTTCGGTTCAGTTATATTGTATCTCTCACCTTACTGCAAATTAATACAACAGAATTCCTAAAAAAAATTATAAATTTCGAGTTCAGAATTGTTTATTCGCATGAATTCGATTGCGATTTCAATTGTGAAGTCTATCATCTAATAAGAGCATGGCAACTAAAATCATTTAGAACACACATCCAATTAAACGTCGTAACGTTTAACCAAACAATTGAAATGTTAAATAACGCTCAGGAACTATTGATACTTGTTTTATTAATAAATATTTCAGCTCATAATATGATAAGGATAATGCAGCTTAATTATAGAAAAAATGGAGTAGAGATACGCAAATAATTTTAATTTAATCATAGATTTATGATAATACTATAAAATCTTACATATAAAAGTTTAAATAAGTGAATTACTATTCTACATAAAATTATACAAGTTATAAACTATTCCTTCCCAACTTCAGATTATACCAAACGCTAATAATCGAAATAATCCGAGGTCAATTGTCATTTAATGTATAAACTGTAAGATTAATAATACAACAGACATCTATGTCTCTAGTTCTGTCGCACAGATTAATTTGGCAGTGGAAACCAGGTGGTTTTACATAAACGTTACTATAACTTTACAATATATGTTACATTCATATATTGAAGCGTACGTAGAATCGAAAAAAAGATACATATATAAACATTTGATATCGTTCACCTAAATACAAATTACTTAAAAATTGATCATATTTCGTAATATGCATTTTCATTTCATTTTTAATATTAAAGTAGACGGCCAATTATGCTTGATTATCACTCGACAAACTCGATTTTAAAAAAATAATCAAAAAATACAATCTTTCACGATACACTAAGATAACAAAAAATCATTTTGGATGCAGTTGTTTGTTACTTATACAGCTCTAACTAGAACAAGAACACAAAAGGGTTTTAAACAGAAACAATATACAAATATACACACGATTTTGCAACTAAAGAAACCAAACCATGAAAAAAGTGCAGTAATGTTTTGGGCAAATAAAATGAATGCCATGAAGCACAGAGATTGATTAGGTTATTATTATTATTATTATTATTGTTATTATTATTATTGAGGCATTATTAGATGTGTTTAAGAACCACTTTTTTTAGAAATTAACATAAATATAAGGGACTAAACCTTGTAGGAATTATAAGAAAGTTACAAATTCAATACAAGCAAGGAACTTTCTCATGGTCTACCATAATTCACATCCAAATAAAACCGTATATTTTGCTACTATGTATATAAAAAATGTAAGTTATTTAAAAATCAACTCTTGTTTATCCGCTTTGCTTAGCCGCAAAATAATACAAATCGAATCATGTAAACAGCAATTATGAGATAAGTAAACAGCAATGACGTCAGTGTTCCTATATGACCCCCTGCGTGCCAGTTTAGTCTCTGTTAGCGACATTTTTAGACAAAACGATAAATTCATGCAATTTGCATCCACACCAGACATCTCCTCATCGATTTAAAAAAGAAAAGGAGCACTTGTGAAGAACTAGATGCGGCAGTTTCGGAGTGGATGATTCAGATGAGAAATGAGGGAATTTCTCTTTCACGACCTATTGTTGCTACAAAAGCAAAGAAATTTTTTGAATTATTAGGTTTAGAAGGAACATTTAACTCGTCATCTGGGTGGTTGAGGAAGTTTAAACAACGCCGCAGAATAAAAGAAATTGATCTTCACGACCAGAAATTAAGTGGCGACGAACAGGCAGCGAAAAATTTCAAAACCCATTTTGAACAGCTTCTTCAGTCAAAACGAATTGTCCATTGTTAAATGAATACGAGCTATGAACATCTTACTGATGAACAAACCATAGATTAGGCATAGTTTTGGAGGAGAGTGCGGAAGAAGATGATAAGACATAGAAGCCAATAACTTGACGCAGCTCTAACGCTCATTAAAAGACTCATTCAATATCTGGAGGAACAAGATGATGCATCACTGTGTGACCAAATGGTATTGAAACAACTTCAATCTTAAATGAAGAAGAGACGTGTTATTGCTAAACAAAAGTAAATAACGAATTTTTTCGTAGCAAAAGTAAACTATATAACTACATATTTTTAACCTACTTTTACTATGAATAAACATTCTTGTGTTGATTTGTGTTCATCTGTACTGCCCAATTCCACGAATAAACGTAAACTTACTGTACTTGTTTATATTCTTCACGAAGATGCTTAGGGAGTCAAAACTCTTAAAAATTACAAAATATTATTATTAAATAGCATTATTAATCTAAGTTGGGTATTTAGATACTGTTATTATACTTAAAACTCTACCTATACTTTACACATAAATTATCAGATTCAATCAATATCAATTTGTATAGTTTCAACTGCAGCTTGTCCTTGTTCTAGATTTTGATTGCCAATAGCACTTTCTGAGGGATTTTCAACGACCGATTTGTCAGGAATTTGCCTAGACATTTGATAAGCGCTTGAAAGCGATTCATAATTTCCCTCCAACAATAAACGAGTCAACGACTGATCTTCAAATGATATACTTATTTGCAGAGGATCGATCAAATTACCACCGTTCGTATCGTTAGTGTCAGTAATACTAGTAACATCGTTAGCATCGGTAGTAGTATGATGTATCGTCGAAGAATTCGCGCTTTGTTTGTCTTGTTTTTTCTCACAATCATGGCCCCATCTACTACCGGCTAAATGAGAAACTCCGAACTCTCCCCTACACTTAAAACACACTACAGCTTGTTCGCCTTTATGTACCACCTTCAAATGATCCACTATTTCATTGTACGCGTTCTTACCGGAACACACTACCAATACACACCACATACATTCGTACGTAATGGAATTATTGACCATATTACTAAATTTACGACGAGCGGTAATGTCCATATTCAGACGATTGGTTGCGTTAGTTAAACTCTTGAATGACACATCCTTCGTTGTGATGTCCTCTTCAGCGATAAAACTTTTTAGAATATAGTTCATCCTAGGTATGAGAACTTCGCAAAAATTGATCGTTTGGCGTCTGAAACATTAATACGTATTACATAATTATACAATGTTAATTGTTTGAAAGAAAGTAAATGTTGACCGTCTAAATAACATACCTTGACAAATCATAGCGTTTTAAAAATAAATGTAATACCTTTTCATTCAATGACAACAGATACACTTATAAATAGTGTCTCAACAGGAAGTTCGTTTTTGAAATTCGCGCGAAATATGGTTAAGTTGGTACTACAGCGCTGAGATTTGACAGCTAGCATTGTGAAGTCTTGACATTTCAAGAAAACAGTGCTATATAAACGATAAATGTGTACTTATTGTGAAAACCTATAACTACAACGGAGAATCTATCGTGAGTAAGTACGTTTCCCACTTTACGTGACGCATAAAAACCCCTGAATCCTCGCAGCGATCGTTCGGCTGAAAACATACCCGCAATGGAAGAAAGTGTGGCCGATGATGCGCACATTTCGATTCCACAACGACCACGACCTTTCCATAAGTACTGTGCAGCGTATTTTGACCAAGAAGACTGGCATGCATACAAGATCCAATTGACGCAAACATTCAAAGCAGCCGACCATGGACAGCGCCGTGAGTTCTGCAATTGAGTGTTTGCAGTATTTGAGACGCTGAAAATCCTCGTGTGATTGAAGAACAACTTATGCACCCACCAAGAGTCACTGACTGGTGCCGATTTTGGTCCGGCGGTGCCATTTTTTGCTGCTGGTGCCGCGGTAACCGTCACTGGTGATCGTTATCGTGACATGATAGCAATTTTTTGTGGGCTGAGTTGTATTGTATAGATGTGGATAACTTCTGGTTTCAGCAAAATGGTGCCACCAGCCACACAGCGAACCAAACAATTGAGTTATTGTGCACAAGGTTTCCAGGCTGTGTAGTTTCTCGTCATGGCGATCAAAAATGGCTCTCAAGATCGTGCGATATCACGCCCATCGATTTTAATCTTTGGGGATTTTTGAAAGGAAAGATTTATGCTAACAATCCTCAAACACTTCAACAGCTGAAAGACGCGATTCGAAACGCGATTGCTGAGATGGTGCCGCAATTGTATGCAAGAGTCATACAAAATTTCGTCAACAGAATGTCCATGTCTGTACTTGATCATGAATTAAAAACATTGGCAATTTTCAACAATCTAATGTGTTAAATTGCAACTTCAAAATCGTCGCGTTGAGACACCCTTTATAAAATAAGTAATGGTGTACAAGTAAAAATGCCGAAATCTGCCGAAGCTCGGCTTCGTTACATTTTACCCGCTCACTCCGAGAAAGTTCTGATCTTCGTAGGTTGCCTCTATGGTCGGCATTGTGTCAATGAATTAAAATTGTTCGTTTTAAGCGTTTCTGGATCTCTTATTGGTGGTTGATGGGATTTAAGTCTATTGATCTGGAGCGATGGTAACTTTTAGTGAATGACCAGCTATTGTTGTTCGAGATTATATTCCCTTAGAAGGGCATCAGTTCTTCGAAACTTCCACGGAGCTATTCCCGAGAATATAGGCAGCCAGTGAGTTGGGGTTGTCTTTATTGAGCCTGTAACGAGCCTCATAGTCTGGTTTAGCTGTATGTCAATTAGTTTGGTGTGGTGATCGTTCAACCAAACAGGTGTACAGTACTCAGCGCACGAATATACAAAGGTTAAGGGAAATGATTGCGTGTTAAAGGTTGATATGTTACTAATATATAAACCTCACATACATACATACGTACAGACTAAGAGTGAACACGTGCGCAAAAATAGACTCGCATATGACCCAACCTTGACAAAATTGTAAAATGGGATCATGTATGTAACGTATAGACTATTGCATAAAAGCTAAGGCGGACATACATATTATAATTTGATGATAAAAAACTACCCGAAGCTAGTCGCCTTCATAATATTAGAGCTGGCGTTCCTCGAGGTTCTCTTCTAGGACATGAGTTTTTATATACTTCACCAGCGACATCGCACACCGCACAAACACCCACTTGGCGATTTATGCGGACGACCCCACTAGTTACACCTCGTCAAGCAACAACGGACAGATACGGGGACAAGATCTGCGAATGGACTACCAAGTGGAGACTCAGCATGAATGCAACATGGGGTGGGTTTCGCTTCCACCTCTCGCGGAAGCGAAACCCACCCCAAACAAACTACTATTATGCTGGAAAAGTTCACTCAGCTTGAAAATCATAATATTGATCTTCACATCGTTTCTCCAACCAATTCTCACATATCGCCCCCTGACCTGACCAGTGCTGCGTATGATCCATCAAGCACCATGGTTTGTCAGCAACGTTCAAATATACCGGAACTTGACTATACCGACACTGACAAAGTAGGCTACGGCGTTAGGCAGAAGAACTTTGGAGACAGCTGCAGGGCCGCAGAATCCGCTCATGCGGCACCTTGAGGACAGACCTCCTCGTGTTAGGATGCAACGTAGCTTGGATGGCGACAAATGAATATCAGCCAAGATATGCCACTATTGATGATTCCACCTAAACCCAAACACTTTTGGGCTTGAGAAGCCCAACATTGCGGACAAAAAGACTAAAGGCCCGGCCTTCGCATCAGACGAAGTCCTAAGTAATAGAAAACTGTTATACTGGTAATAATCTAAACTCCAAAATGAAATTACTCTAAATTAGGCTAAATAGGCTTGAATTTAATCAAGTGCAGATAGGAAAAGAAGGATAACACGTACAGCTTGATTTTACACAAAAGTAAAGAAAAAGTAATACCTACAAGAGCAATTATTAGCCAGCAGATCTCTGTTCAAGGTCAAAATCTATTTCTAGACTAATTTAATTAATTTAAGATGACAAAGGAAACTTATTAATTTTCTATGTTTGGTTAGAAGAAACACGTTTCGTTCGGCCTTCCGTAAAACGTTGAAGGTGTATTTTTTTACATTTGGTAACTCATCAAAAAATATTTTTATTAATAGAATTCAAATATTGGAATTGTAGCAAATTGAGTTAACTGCCATAGTATCTAAATAGACTCAACTAAATTGTAAATAATCCAAATTTGATAAATATTGTGTTATGTATAAACTTACTTGGCATCATTACTAAAGGACATTCGTTTATTTCTAACATACGATTTTTTTCCAATATTGTAACAAACAGATATATTTGTAGCCATCGTCTTTACAACTTTTCCACTTAACGTAAGATGACGCTGCACGTCGCTTTCTTCCAAATCACGTAAAAACTGTTTAAACACCATCTCCAATTCAATTACTTTGTTGCGATTAATCTGTGAAGAAAAAAAATAAACTACATCCTTGCAAATTAAGGAGGTTTACTTTGTCACTACACACTAACTTTTACATGAAATTTGAGAAAGATTTAGCTCAATGTTGATTTGAACAAATAAACTTTGCTAAATTACAAAATACATATGTATATAATTATTTTGGTGGTTCATATAATTTAAAGTTTTTATTGTATAATTCCAAGAATAACAACAAACTGAATAAGAGAAACATGTATCGTGTGTTTGATTAATACAGCAACAAATCTATGAAACATTATACAAACACGCAAGTACACAGCATGCAGTTCTGTTTATAACAGCTAATGTAACGTTGCAAACCTTCTTACCGAATAAACAGATTTTGCTACTTCCAAAAATTGTTTACAGTAAGCATTGATGTAGTCCACAGTGTACACCTTTGTATCCACTTTCTCATCATACTTTGTAACAAAGTCTATAAAAGATGTTTCTGGACAAAGTATACTATCCTTATTCTCGGAAATGTAACGAACAAATTTATGAGCATTAATCCTCGAAAATGACATTTCATCTAAATTTACATTAACCTTAATATATGGGTAATTTAAAAGTTGTCTGATATCTAAATGACTGAGACATCTTCCCTGATGTTGTGTAAGAACTACGTCCCCTAGAATAAGAACATTCATATTTTATACTAATCAAAATAGAAACATTAACCTACCATTTGATTCAACAAACCCAACATTATTTAAAAAGTGTGGTTGTCCTGAAATAACTATCTGAAAAGGTGCTTCCTGCTTAGTTCCTTTTCTTAGTATATCAGGTTCAGTTTGAACCACTTTTGATTCACTCGATATAGTTCCCTTATTTTGTGCATTTATAAACTGTTCTGTATTTTGCATAATATACCTTAACTTCACCGATAAATAATCCTTCAATTTATTATGGTATTCTATTTTAGCTGCGTCTGTTGTGCATATAGAATAGTAGTCTTTCCATCCTGGCCAGATTTTCATGTAATAACATAAACATTCACAAAGTGCTGACTTCAAGTCAGGAGATTTATCCCTTATAGAAATTCTTAGATCATTTGCAATAATTTGCGACACTTTTTTGATATTTAGACGAAGCAGTTGTTTTTTCAATATTGTCTGAATACATTCTTCTAAATACCCAGTAATTCCAGTATTAGTCTTTGCACTTTTCGATGGTACAGAATCTGTTTTGGTAGCAGGCATGTCTATATGACTACTAGTTAATGCTGCACTATCTAGATATACAATTGCATTTACTTGGTCACCCATATAATAATATCATACATTATTCTTATAATTTATTTCAGATTTTAATTCGACAATATTGTCAACAAACAAACACAAAAATAAGAGAATTCTGACCTGACTCTGACATATTACTGATGTCATAACATAACATTGCGTTCAGCAAAACAGCGATTCATCAGCGATTTCTACAGTTTTACGCGGTTTTATGCACTAACCTTAGCAAGTGTTAACAAGTTTGAGTCAGTTTGAGTGCCTTGGTAACTTCATTTCCGTTGGGAATTATAAATGCAATAAATACAAAATCAAACTGCTTATTTGTTAATATCAAATCATTTAATTAATTTATAAAGAAAACTTAATAAATAGTTAGTGTTTCTTTTTTATTTTGGATATAAGTGGTCCAGGATACAGTGTGTGGCATGATTGATGTTACAAGAGGTGTGTGATGGAATTTTTTTTAAATTTTAATTATTATTATTACATTACGTACAACAATACATATTATTACGTACTGTATTTACTAACTTGTTAGTAAATACAAATAATTTATTTTGTTTAATCTAAAAATAACGTTTCAATCAAAGTAGGTAGATCTTCCAGAAATTTTGTGTAGAGCCATAATTGCTCATTATGAACAACTTAACTTTTACGTATCATGAACTCAAAGAGTACCTTACCTGAAAAGACAATAATTTTCACTTCACCGTTGAGACCGACATGTTTGTCAAAATATTCTTAAAATTCTATTGACTTCAAGCAAAACTTGAAATGAGGTTCTATTACGAACAGTCGTCGCCAATAAAAACAAAATATCAGATGGCTTCGTGTTGTTCCAAGAATGCATCTTCCGGATCCTTAAACCACTTTTACCTCATGAATGCGGCGAGTTAAGACGCGAGGCGGGGGCTGATCAGGGGCCAGTTCCTTCACGTGCTAGATGAGCGTTCAGGACAGAGAAGTCCAGGTCCCAATAAATTTGCGTATTTCCCACAAACCAGTCAGACGTAAAGCGTCTGGACGTTTTGGCACTGGACTAAACCAGGGCACCATAGGTGAGAATTGGTTGGAAAAAAGTCTTATAGATGAGAAGTATAAGTGCACTTGTCCGGCACAAGAACACGAAACAAAGGCACACCATGCCTGAAGAAACCTGACGCCAATTTCCGAAAAGTGATGTCTGAAGGTCAGCTCATCGACCGATCTTTGGAGTTTATGACACACAAAGACATCACTTGAGAAGGTGACTACGGCCGTGTCATCAGGGTACACATCCCGATTGGCGGACACTGGCCTCGGTTGGTCGCTGGTAAAAGGGATGAACAGCTCCGGACCAAGGAGCCACGATATGTACACGTTGGCGTCCAGAGACTAGCACATCCTCCCTCATGGGAAATGTAGGAGCCAATGAGGATGATCACCTTTAGGTTGACGCCCAAATTACCCGTTTTATAAAGAAAACAATCATGACATACAGAATCAAACGCATGAGCGAAGTCAAGAAACAGCGTTCTTAAAAACTAATTCATTATAGTTGTCACAAATATTAGACATTCAATGAAAAGCCGTTTATTATATAATGTAAATACACACAAATAATCTAAATCATAACATACCTAATTAATATAATCATCTATGCAGATAGACATATGTAATATTTTCCCTCATTTTCTATTTAGACATTTATGCAATACTACTTCTATAACAAAAACTAAGATCGATGCTCCCAAGCCTAATAACAATAAAGCAAAATTAGTGGATAATTGCTGGAAATCTAGTATATGCTTTGCTGCCGACGCTGACTTTTTACCATAAGAATGTCCTTTCAGCCTAATGCTGTGTGCAAAATTTGAATTCCAGTAATTATCTAAACCTGAAGTCAAAATATACATCAAATGTTGATTAAATTGGGTAAACACTGGGTGACCCTTTCTGAAGTACATGCCCAACGCGTTTCTAAAAATCTTATCTTTCAACGAATGTAGCAAGGGTCCATCAGAGGTTTCATACTTTAGATACATACGATACTGAATTACTATTCTTGGCAAAGCTGTAACGCAATCTCTATCATAAGCGACTTTATCTAAACAGTTGTTATTCACGAAGCAAGGCGCAGTGTGTTCGTAAATATACTTGTCTTTTGTGTCGTTAGAATACTTGTACAGGCTCAAAGATTCATGGAAAAGACCAAATTTCAATTTCGCGTCTATTATATCTTGCACTGTTTTTATCTGCTTATCGTAATAATCCGTTGCGAGTATAGAAATGAAACTTGCGTCAAAATTTATTTTGTAGATCACACAGAATATGCACCATGACATGAACACAAGCCTTACTGTATTACTTTTAAAATTTCTAACAACTGGAATTCCTAACAGGATACGATAGCTTATTTCCAAGCTACTCCACTGTCTCTCGTCACAAAATGTTCCACGTTTTAGCAGATAAAACGTGAAAGACATTATAACTAATATCGTAAACGTAGCTATCAACAATATCATATAGACCAGAAATATTTTAATCCAGGGTTGAATATATTTCGCCTTCGGAACTATCCAAACGACATCGTCTCCCAAATGATTGACTGTCATGTCAAAATCTTTTAAGTTTTCAGGTTTTGCAGGTATCCCACCAATTGCCAAATCACAATTACCATTTCGTAGCTCCTTGAAGATGTTCGTGTAACTACCGTTTGATAATTTGTAGCCCCATTCGATCGCTTCGAACTGTTTGAAATCTAATATTAACTTCATCTTCTTGCCAATTAATTTAACTAATTCAGTTTCTATACCAGTAAGTCCATTAGGTGATTTAATAATGTAAGGCTCGTTTTTCATATAGTAAACTTTTAATCTGGTATTTGACCAATTTAAAGGGAGCTTTTTTTGATATAAATCAGATGTAGTTACGAGCTTTCCGTTAATGCATTTCCCTATAATACGCATATTTCTTCCGGCAAATTGTGCGGTAAAATTATGATATGGAAAATATGTGATAATATCCATCTCCAACGGATTACTCATATTCAATAATATTACATGAAAAATTGTGAATTGGGCACAAATTTTGAAAATATCTGTAATGTTATCGAACTTTGTTAATAATACAAATCTAGCTCTTGAATTCCATATTTGCATCGATGATAATGTCTTTAATTTACTTGTCAAATCTTGATCTGAACTAATTTCAATTACGTAAGCATTAATTCTTCTGAAATGAAAGCACACCATATTGAAGTTAATATAATAACTAATTGAAGGATATGGCAAATTGGTCCCAATCTGTTCTGTACTCCTTAATATTAAATCATCTTTTTTAAAATGATGTGTAACTATTTCCTCTAAGCATGTATTGATCGGTGTACTATCTCGTTCTTTGATGGGAGTTAAAGTTGCTGCAGCTATTGCAATAGAACTTAATACTACGAAATTCATATTAAAAGTGTGAAGTATATTCATACAATTTGTAGCCTTTTATAAGAATGCATGTAAGTCCTCGGATGAGAATAAATATTTACTAATTATTCAGGTAAATAGATATTATAAAAGATATCTGGTTGATAAGCTGCTTGTTAACAGGAATAACTATTATGTATATTTACTTAATATTAACAAGGTAAGTTTATCAAAATAAAGATACACACATGTTATTTATAAAGCAACAAAATAATTATCCCTTATAAAAGTTAATGTTTGTTATATATTCTGTTCTTGCTAATTTTTGTGTAATCAATTTAAAAATCGTATCTACTCTAAGCATATCAAAAAACTGAATCTCTTGATAACAATTCAAGACATACATAATGATTACCTTGTTTTCCTAGATATGAAATTTTAGGAAAGCTTGTACATGTTATGACATTGTTTGGGCCAGAGGTTCCCAAACTTTTTTTCTCATACACCACTTTAAAAATTTTACTGGTTCCGGTGGACACCCTGCAGTAACATTTCTACCATATTCCCAAAAGTCGACAAAAAATGTAACGATTAGATCCAGTTAGTTCCAAACGCGAATTAACAGATTTTGAAAAAGTGAGATTTGGACCACTGGACCACTTTGAGAATCGCTGGTTTGGACAGAACGTGGCAAAATTGTTAAATATGAGATAACAATGTGTTATCACAAGGTAATGTGATAGCCTTTAACGTCCTCTAGTTCGATTATTAGAGAGACAATATACATGATGCTTCATTAATTATGGGGAATATTTTAACTGGAGATATTACGTGTCAAATAATGACCATTGACCAAAAATAGCGTTATTTAAAATCGCACCGTTTTCGAGATGAAGGCCGTCTTCAAAGTTCCAGAAAAAAATCGGTCTTTCCATCTTTTAGCTAATCTACTTGTCCGATGAAAATAAAATTTGGTATGGCGATTTAGTGTTATTAGATGCTTCTTATGGTGGAATTCGGAAATTAGCGAAATTACAGCAACGAGAAAAAATATTCCTTGTGTTAACGTCAATAGAACTTTTTTGCTTTTTGATTTACAAGCACTAAATTAGTATCATCTAATAGACCAGTTAAAATGCCACAAATGAGGTCCTCTTGTAGAAACTCTGTATTATACTTGTTTTTCGAGAAAAACGAGAAAGTTCGGAAGGATTTGTGACTAGAAATAGTTTAAACAGAAAAAATCCGGGTAGGCTAACACTCAAATTCTACATCACTGGTGGAATTGTCATTTTAGGACAATTTATTCAATTATTGTTCAATACTTCCTATGTAAACACCATATTCACCCTTCGTAACGAGATAGAAAAAACGATTTCTTTTTCTGGAACTTTGAAGACCTTCATCTCGAGAATAATAAAGGCTATCTTTGGTCAATGGTCATTATTTGACATGTAGTACCTCCAGTTAAAATATTTCCCATAATTAATGAGGCATTCTGTATAGGTACATTATATACATAAACTCGTGTTCAACATTAACGCACCACTATAATTTTTTTAATTATCTCTTTACTATTGCACTCATTATTTAAATTTAGTGTTAGGAAAATATACATGATGATAATTAAGCAATATTGCATCGCAGAACATTTATTTCTAATTAAAATTTGAAGCAATACAAAACATTTGGCGACCAAGTACAAAAACTTAAGAATTATAAAAATCTCCCTAACTTTGCAAACTAAGAAAGTGTCCAAACTAACAAAAAACATGAAGACTAATACTTCGTAACACCTCCTCGAGCTCTTATAACCGCTTGCAATCGTCGGGGTAAGCTTGTTATTAAGTTCTGGATGATTTCTTGGGGAATGTTTTCCCATTCTAAGAGGACAACACGTTCCAACTCTTGTAGGCTTATTGGGGCAGGTACATGACGTCGAACTGATCTGTTTACAGCATCCCAAAGATGCTCTATCGGATTTAAGTCATGACTGCGCGGTGGCCGCTCCAAGATTTGAATATTGACTTTATTTAAGTAATCTAACACACTCCTTGCGATGGACGTCTTGCATTATCTGGCATGAAAATAAAGGTATTCCCTATAAATGGCGCAAACGGCATCACGTGGTCTTGAATAATATTTTCCAGATAGAATTCTTCATTCATAGACTGCGGACGTATAGGAACCAATTCTGTGCGTGTCTCGAAACATATTTCACCCCAAAACATTTTCGAACCACCATCAAATTGCTCTCTTGGAGAGATACAACAGTCATAAAATCTTTCTCCAGGTCTCCACCATACTCTATCGCGGCCATCTGCAGATTTTAGGCTTACTCTAGTGTCATCTGTGAACAAAACTCTCTTCCAGTCATCGATAGTCCACTGCACATGATCTCTAGCGAATCTTAA
Source organism: Popillia japonica (assembly GCA_004785975.1). Classification (NCBI taxonomy): domain Eukaryota; kingdom Metazoa; phylum Arthropoda; class Insecta; order Coleoptera; family Scarabaeidae; genus Popillia; species Popillia japonica. Next base: position 3,904 of record SMLS01034141.1, on the reverse strand, counting down.
TCTACGTGATCTGTGATCTGCAGTAAAGTAGTGGTGCAGTAGCAGGCCTTCTACTAACCAATCCAGTTTCCTTTAACCTTCTTCTGACGGTTAAAGCAGAAATTCTAACATTTTTGACAGTTTCAAGTTGATTACTTAGCTCTTTACTTGTACACTCTCTGTTTCGTAACACTTGTTGTCAAGCGCTCATCAATTTGACTTGTAGCCCGTATCCTGCCCTGGCCAGGTCTTCTATGGTGTGTTCCGGTTTCCCTAAATCTTCTATCCATTCGACTAATTGTTGAATGATGAACACCTAATAAATTGGCCACATAACGCATAGTTTTTCCCTCTTCTAGCAAAGTTGAAGCTTTAACACATTCATCATTGCTTAAATGATGTGCTCAATCCATCTTTTTATAACTAAATTGTTAAATTTTGATCTAGCGAACTAATCCACTCACAAAAATAACCAACGCTTAAACAGCAACTTCAAGCAATACACTTATCAAACTGAAAAAATAAAGTCAACAAATTACTTAACCTTTTAACTTAGTTAAATTACATAAATACAATAGAAATCTGACAACAACAACTACTTGACATAAGCCACCTAAACTTTCCAACAGTAAACGCTTTTATTTGGTCAATATTTTCTTAAATAATAAAAATAAGTCTGAAAATGTAAGTGGTGCGTTAATTTTGAACAGGAGTTTATATGGATGCAATATTGGAATAATACTACACTGCGACCTGAAAGATCAGTCGAATTCTCATCCTCTTCCTCACAAACTCCTCATTCAACTTCCTACGTTATTCCAACCCTCCCAAGAATCCCTGTCAATATACGAATATTATTTTTGGTCAAGTTAGACATTTTGATAATCTTTTGCTTTTCGTTGAACTGGATACATCTTTCAATAGCGTGTATTTTCGTTTAAAAGATTCTAGACTATTCCAGTTTCAGTCTTTTGAAACCAACCATTTGATACCATTTGATGGCGTTGCTATTCAGTTTCAAGATGGTGTCTTTGTCCCATTCGCTCGTGGTACTAAGCTATATCATGAATCTTTACACAAATCTGAATCTTCTTGGCATACCATCACGGAGCAGGTTCCAAGATTTAGAGCCTTTGGAGGGCTGAAATATGTATATGACTAAGACTAACCAATCCTTCCCCGATGATTCTACATGTGGTCCTTTTGGTTATATTCTCTAATGTAGAGAGGAGTAAAATTTAATACAACTTTAGTAGCTGCTGCACCATTCTACAATAATAATCGCCAATAATAATCAAATTATGTGCGTAATTCGTTTCGAAGATTCCTATTGGTATATTTTATACCTTTTAAATCCATTTTTTCATCAATTTTTCTCGAATTTTTACTACTTTTCTTTTTAGTTCTTAGTTCCTGTGCTATTGCTACTAAATCATCGACTGCTAAGAACAAAATTTCCGGTAATATTATAAAATATGTTGCTATCAATATAGCCATATCCTTAATTACTTTATTCAAGAGGTATGTACCATCTTTTTCAAATTAATTGCGAATCGAAGCGCGACAAGTTTTGGATCGATATGCAACTAAAACTACACGAATTTGCACACATAGCGATGCGTAATTCAGAATTTTTCGTAGAAAGTTTGTAATTATTATTTTATTGTGTAGTACTGTTTCGTAATTTTTTATAATTTAGAACAGAATCTATATAATTATAGTAAATTATAAAGTTATAGCAGTAATATTTCCTGAAGGTTTCAGAAAAAAATTGGATAATAGTAATACATATGTATATTCCACATGCGAAAGGTATTAGATGGTATTAGGTATTAGAAGCAGCGCGGCGCATGTAAGACAAGGATAGTAGTATTGTAGCGATAGATTCTCATGGCTGTTTTGCGTGTTCAATGCGTTATTTAATTTATATACATATTTATGTAGCTTTCATACTCACCGCAAAAGTGAGATTCTTCGATATAATGGTGCGCTCACATAGTAGGTACTATGATTTTCGAAAAACGTTCTTATTTTATCGAAAATGGTTGTTTAAAAACAATTTCTCGCGATTACAATGTAAACCGGAAGCGATACAATGTTTTAAAAGGAGAAGTATTATATGCGTGTAATAATTTTTATGCATTATGCTATATATATAGACAAGCGTATTATTATTAATGTTAATGCTATTATCTACATCAATTTTTCGGATTTCTTTGATCTGTTATATATACGGACAAATCTCTTAAGCTGAAAACTCCGGCGTCCGTCTTCGAGAGATATAAGTTTGGCGATGATAAGAAAGGAAGACAATTTGATGACAGAAACAGATCAAAAAAAACATTGAAATTGAAAAGGAATTGATAAAACCCGTATTTATATCAGTAGTATACATATCTGAAAAGAATTATTATAACGCAAAGCACTAAGTGAAAAAAAAATTATTAAACTGTAGTCGTGTGGACGGTATGGCGACGACTTAAAGATGCTAGGATCCCTTCAACAATTATTTTTTAAAATGTGTTTTTATCATTAATAATTTGCATAATGCATAAAAATTATTACACGCACATGATATTTTCCTTTTAAAAAATTATATCGCTTTCTGTTTACATTGTAATCGCGAGAAATTGTTTTTAAACAACCATTTTCCATAAAGTAAGAACCTTTTAGAAAAATCATATACATTAGTGTGCATAAGTTATCGATCACCTGTTTACCTTAAATTTTTTTCCGTTTATCCTGTTATGTTAGTTTTGTAAAAGTTTTTACTCATTCGGTAAACGGTTGAGATGACGACCCATGCGCCATCGAAACGCATGTCCCGAATTAATTAAAATTTGTGGTGTTTTGAGTTACCGGAATTACCTATGACATTAATGCATATTATGAACAGGATTGGTCCTAGGACGGACCCTTGAGGTACTTCTTTGTTCACAATCTTCACTGCGGACAACTCTCCGTTGTAACACACTCTTTCTCTGTTCTGCGAGTAGCTCCTTAGAAAGCTACGTGAATTTCCTCTAACAATAATCTGTCTTTAAGGAACACTAGTTTTGTTAGTTGCTCTCTGAAAGTACGTTGTTAGTGCTGTATTTTTTTACTTCTTCCGCCTTTGTTGCATAATGTTTCCTTTCTGTTGTGCATACATCTTTCGATTGTTTGATTTTATATACTTCGTTTACATGTGTTAGTTCGTCTGTAAACCGCGGCGAATTAATCGTTTTTAGTAATTTCTTGCTACGGTGTCAGTTCCTAACGAAATGTTGCGCTACTTGCGGAAGAAAGATGCAAATCTTCTAAACGGAAAAAGAGCTACATGTTCTTTAGATCTGATTTAGTTTGACTAACATAAACTAGATCACAATTCTTACATACAATTTTGTAAATTTCATACTTTGCTCTCATTTTTACTTTGTCTTTGGGATTGATTAAAAGATTTTTTATTGTGTTATTATGTAGTTGCGTAACACATATTTAGGCTATATTGTTGAAAAATTGTTATATCTGCAATATAATGATCGATACACTAAAAAGAATTGTCGAAAATAGGAAATGCAAACTACGGCGATTCAGCGAAAATTATCCGGCGTCTGTTGGGGCGAAACCCGTCAACAGATCATCCAAACTTCGGTAAATAATTGTGACTGTTAATTTAACGATTTTTTGTTTAATTAAAAATAGTTCAGCTGTATTGCTGAACAAACAAAAGGTTATACCAATCACGTTATTGTCAATGTTCTAGAGTAGAGAAATGATTTTATTGTAACCATTGCATCCGAAAAAAGTTGCAACAAACTTGTATTTGCGTAATATGTGAGTGATCAAAAACTTATGCACACCACTATACCAGAGACCAACTATACCTACCGTATGAGCGGACCATTATATCGAAGAATTTTGCGGCGAGTATGAAAGCTACATA
>SMLS01034138.1:0-11340 GCA_004785975.1 Popillia japonica | reverse complement strand
TCTTCTAGCTCTTCATAGTCACAATTCGGTCTATTTACTAAATTAAGACGACACAAGTGTGATTTCACATGATTGTGCCGAAACTTGGTCTGCATTGGTACCTAAGGTTGCTTAAATCTGTCATAACAGTAAGTGTAGATCTTTGGAAAAGATATACTTGTCTACGGTGAGTTCAGTTTCTTCAGATCTGACCACCTCCTCGTTTTGCTGTATGCCTCAATATCCAGGGATTCACGTTGACGTAACCAATCCTGCTTTGTTTGAATTCTAAACGAGTTTGCTAGCTGTTATGACCTGCAGATGATTTGTATCTGTAACCTGTTTTGATATAATTATTGACTAAGATATTAAAATATTGTGTAGGAATCTCCAGGTTTGGAACAGATGATACTCGTAATAAAGGAAGGAAAATTAAAAACTTTCATGTCTTAGAAAGAGCTTGATAGCAGAGTCTTAGGTCTAAATTAGGTGACATTTTCCTTGTCTCAACAACGACAAAATGAGATCGTGCATTTAAGAAGTGTTATCATCAAAGCTTTCAAGATTAATTCCATGAAGATTTAGGAAACTCTCCAATCATTATATTGTGATTTTCGATAATATGTCACGGAATTAACATGATGAGGGCTGCTGACTTCTTTTTTGTATTTACCTACAGCATATATGCACTTGAATTTCGGCTTGACAACATGACGCGTTATAAAAAAAAACACTTCAGAGCAGACTAATCGAAAACCATTAGTCGGCGTGCCATTGATATTTAGAATAAACACGTCAAGTGAGAATCTGGTCACATTTTTATTGAAATTAAAAGTGAATTAAAAAATAAATTCTCAGAAAAGTCTTATTATAAATGATGACATGAATTTAATTTTATGTATGCGTTTAGGGTTCGTAGACGTCCTTAAACTAATTCTATATTAATGAGGTAAAGTATACAACTCTAATGGATATAATTGTACAATAACACTAGCTACACAAACAACTGCAATCACACAACTGTCTTGTTACGTAAATTTACTCTTAGTTTGTTAAGAAGTAATGAATTTAATGATGTATAATTATTAGTTTTAATGATTCAATTAAAGTTGTAACCAATAGTGGGATACAATTGTACGTCGAATATGGAGCAATTTTAAAGTAAGAGCAGTGAACTTGTGTACAACAAAATTATTAAAAGTTGATTATTTCTGAGAATCGTAAAATTGTATTTTTTTGTAGAAGTTTAGAAGAACTCTAACATATTTATTACACAAATTTTATAGACGGTCTGATGTAATACAATTGTGAATTCTTGCATCTGTGATTATTACGAATAGTCCATTCATTCTTCTTTTACTGCATAACACATTAATCGTAAATTTTACTCTCTCAGGCATTTATTTTATTTTTAGAAGCTATTAGGGGAAAGAACTACTTTCCCTTTACCATTTGGATCGCCAAATTTCATTTAGTGTTTATTTTCTCCGCAGTCAGTCTTTACCAGCTATTTTCGGCTTAAATTGCCTGAAATTTCGACCCTACTTAATTTTCATTCTCCTCCTTCATCTTTAACTCTATTTTTGTAACTAATGAGCCAGTTGTACCCTCTTGCGTCTGTTTATTAACATACCAGTGATTTATGTATTCCGCTAACAAAAAAAATCGTATTTCTTCCTTCGCTTCATTTGTAAATGTTGGTGAAGCTACAAGTTAATTTTAACTTCCACGATTTTTTGTAATTTGTGGCGACGTTAGTCTCTGTATGGCAAGAAATAGCATACAATTGAATGATCCTGAAAAAAAGTATTATCCAGTATTTCCAGATTTCTCTCTTGATTTGTTTCTCATATTTCTGGACTGACACATGATTCGGACAGGAAATTCTATAGTTGAATCTGCAGTTTCTCAAATTGCAGAAAATTAATTTAAAAATGTTAGAAGCAATTTATGATATCTCGCACAGAAAAGGCACAATCGCCATAATACCCAACAAGTGGTGGCTGTTGATTATAGTATTAATCATACTTCTGTGAGGTACTTGAAGGGATATGTGTACATACATCGTTAAGTTGAATCACGAGTTAAACAAAGTCGATCTTGATCGTAGAATTGAATTCTGTGGGAACATGATGGAGAGGTACAAGACTAATGTAGATATGTCATCGTATTATGAAGGCACCTTTACAGCTAATCGATCGAACCGTCACTGTAAAGCGTCGTAGAATGCAGAAAGGAGATCCACATCCCAGTGGACAGGATAAATGTTGCGAGAAGCTTAGTGGGAAGCAGAATTCTAGAATCACTAAGAGATCATGGTAACTGGAACTACTAAGAGATCACCTTGTTTCTTGTTTGTGCACAGATGCAAGATCAAGCATCGCCACATTGCCCGGTTATTTATTCGGAATTATTTGAAACAGTTTTTAAGGAAGCTTGATTCAGAAACAGGTGGCAATCGAATTACTAATATCGAAGTTTCAAAAATTCAAACTGCAATTAAATTAGATTGGATCAATTACCATATAGATGTTTAGAAATGTCTGGGAAGAGTATATTGCTTTCATATCGTTTTTGTCAGTTTGTAGACCTGTGACCTTGTTATTCATTTGTTTAGAAACCTATATTCTTAAGTTGAAATTAACATAATGCTTAAATCAAAATTCTTTAACCCATCAAAAGTTGCTTGAAAATTTGAAGGGTCCAACAGTAGTAGGTAAACAATGTTCTAAAACATAGACAGTTGACGTCGACACGTTATATAAGCCAGGCACTATACACGGCTACGCGATGACTCACTGCTGGCAACCGGACACGCTGTATAAGCGCACCCCCCAGGCGGCGTGGACTCCGAGGCCTGCTGCTTCACTCAGTTTTAGTTGGTTTTGACCTGGGTTTAGTTGATTTTGAGCTGGTTTTACCATGGCCTTGACCTTGTCAAAACCAATTGAACCTAGGTCAAAACCAACTAAAACTAGGTACCGATCGCAGGCCTTGTGGACCGTGCTAGCAGGGCGTGGACGGTTGTCAGCGAAGAGTCATCGGGAAGCTGCATATAGTGGCCTGGCTTATACAGCGTGTCCACGTCGAGTGACTGTGTCAGAACATACATTGTTTATCTATATACTAACAGTTCATTAAAAACATACTTCAAAAAAGTTGTTGCGTTTATTATTAGCTCGCACTAGTTGCTTAAAATAACAGTAGATTTATGCTTGCTAAAGCTTAAAGCAATCACATATCAATCAAAGTAGTGAATCCTTAATGTTTCGACTGAGGGAGAAACGCGAAGCTAACTTGCTTACAGTTTTATTTAAAATCTCACAATTATTTCGATAATTGCTATTACTATTGCGTTTGCACGCTCCATATTACAGTACCAGTTCGAATGCCCGTGCTTTACATTCCTAGAAATTGTATAATAACCTCTTTGGGTCCTCACATCGAGGTTATGTGTTATGAGCGAGACAACTAAGATTTAGTACCTATTTAACGAAGTTAACGCTATGGTTATGTTGGGCCATTTGCGAGTTATCTCTTCGTTGACTGTAAAACTAAAATGTAGATAAACTTACTTTTTAAATTGCATTTAGAATTTAATTCGAGGGTGATATTGCACGATTGTGTCCCATTACATTGTGTTTCAAACCTATCCTTGTCATCTGTCCTCCAAGGTGGCAGTGCCCTGTGATAAAAGCAATAAGTTCACTTAGTTTGTTCCTTCTTTGTTCCAGCATGGTATTTGTTCTTTGTTTATTGCACTTTCCAAGGAATACCTTGGAGTGTCTCCGACAAGGAAGATTTTCCCAGAAGGTTGCTCTGAGTTTCTCCTCACTGTCGTTGAGTTCTCTCCTTTAGGTACTCATCCCTATTCCGCAAAATCGTTCCGATATTATGGCAACCATCCTTTTTCTGTCTAGATTGTTTAGTTTCTCTAAGCATTCCCAGACTAATTTCGATCTGATAGTGTTAGAACATGTCGCCTAAACAGGTTTAATTTCTTCTAAACATATAATTAACCGAAAAAAATAATTTAGAATATGTTGCTGGCCACATTATCGGTTAACTACTTCCACTCGATATATTGCTGTTCTTGTTTAACGATGCATTCTGGGATAGTGCCCCAACATTAATGTAAAGCATAAGTAGAGTTGACACTTTTCAAAATGATTTTTCGATCATTACTTGTTTAAACCCGTGTTACGTTTGTTGTTTAGTTTGTTAAAAAATCCTTAGCTGCAGCGGGTTCATGTTGTAAGCTGCATCGCTTGTATGATTAAACTTAATTCACACATATAGGGTCCTACATGGACCGTGCACGGACCGTGTGGAGTTATTCTAATCGCAAAAACGACTCTTCCATATAAATTATACGAAAGCGACTGCTTCTCATTCACATCTACAGTATCAGTCAAAGTAAAGCAACAATTGAAGTGTGCGCATTTGCAATAAAAAATAAAGGCAACATGTAAAAGTTTTGGTGTTACACAAGTAATTTTTAGTTCTTTATCATATAAAGTCTCGAAACAACACACAACAAACAATAATGTTGCAACAAACAGAAATATGTTAATCATAAAATAATGCATGTGTCAAAAGTAAAGCAACACAGAGAGTAATTACGCAAAAATATATGAAAACCAAGAAAAAACTTATTACAAAAGAAAATTTCAATTAATATTTAGTTGCATAATCATGTTGTTTTAGTACTTCAGCACATGTTGCAGGCATGGAATAGATTAATTTCTCAATAATGGGGGATGGAATATTTTTGCATTCGTGATGAATAACGTTGGCGAATTTAGTCCTAGTGCGGTATGTTCGTCCTCATCTACATCCCACAACTTCTTCCCATATGTGTTCTATAGGATTCAAGTCGGAAGACTGTGCAGGCCTTTCCAGTACACATACATTATACTCAGTAAACCATTCCTTCAATAGTTTCGAAGCGTACTTCGGATCATTATCATGTTGGAATATGAACCGTAATGGCATTTCTCATTCTGCACACGGTCGCATTACATTTTGTAATAGATTAGGATAATAGAAACGGTCCATAATTCCGGGTATGAAGTGTAGTTGGCCTATCCTATATGCAGAAAAACAGTCCAAAATCATTACAAATCCACCACAATGTTTAATTTTAGGTGCTGTATATTTTGGATTGTATCTATGGTAAACAGGACATCTTATACGACGGATGCCATCAGATTTGTAGAGATTAAATTTACTCTCGCCACTAAAAAGCACACATTTCCAATCATTCATTGTCCAGTTCATATACTCCCTAGCAAATTTAAGACGTGCTATTCTATTTTTGTTCTTGATCAGTGGTTTCTTTGCATATATTTGGGAAAATAGGCGTGCTTCTACTAATCTTCACTGTATGGTCTCATATTTATTTGCAGGTGATGAATTTCGGCTCGAATGTGCGCTGCTGACTTCCATGGATCAGCTTTAGTCGTGTGTACTATCAGTTTATCGGTAATGCAAGAAGTTTTTCTTGGACGCCTTGTTTCTGGAAGTGTTTCAACATTAGCCCGTTTTTTGAAATTTCGTATTATTTTTGAAACAGTATCTCGTTTAAGCTGGAATTGTTGGGCGATATTACATTGTTTGTCATTTCGTAAATACGGAGTTATTACTTTGTTTTTAAGGTCATTTCCCGTTGGAATTTCCTTCGGCATAGTTAACAACTAATATAACTCACTACTTCGATAGCTAGCACCACATTAATCTGCGAGAGTCAACGGAATAATTTTCAAAACGTACTTGTTGCTTTACTTACGTCGTCCGCTGAATTAACGCTTTGCCAGAACTTATTTCTAAAAACGCAATAGATGCACACTGCTGGGACAAAACAGAACCTATTGTATGTTGCAATAATGTAACAATTCTCAGGTATGCATATATTGAAAAATACCTTGGATATGTGTCGCAATATCATGTTTTATGAAAACAATAATGTTGTTGCCCTATTTTTGTCCGATACTGTATGATACTGTGCGCTGACCATACTACGATCGTGTTGTCTTCGATCACTTTGAGGAGTAACTATCGATAGCTCGGCTCGGTACGAACATAGTTGATGCACGACACTATAGGTGTGCTAGGCAATCAATTCAATACTTCGCCAATTTCGTATTGTTTTCGGATTTTTGGCTGAATTATCTGCAACAAGTTCTAAAACTTTGGAGGGCTCGTATGAAATTCGCCTTTTTCGTCCCGCGCTCTCCATAACTTATGACACCAATATTTCCCTTCCTTCTTTTCACTCTCTAGTGCCATATATCGTGCCCAAGAAAATAATTAAGTTTTCCTCGCCAGAATCCATCTAATCTAAGTAAGATAAATTGACTATGGTACTAAGGGATGCTGGCCGTCCTTTCGCAACACGACACGATCGGCGCACGGTCGATGCACAGCCGCACATTTATGTGAATTGCCACAGCCTCATCGTGACCCAACATGGTCCGTGCACGGTCCACGCACGACCCTATATGTGTGAATAAAGCCGTACTTGACACTGCTTGACTGACATGCATACGGTAATTTAAATCGTTTCTCGTAGCCAGCTACTGTTTGTAACGTAGTTCTAAGTGATTCAATTTTCAACCACTATTTGCTTGCGCAACATCTCCTATGGGTGCTATACAATCTATAACACGTGGAATTACATTTTGAGTAAATATCGTGTTATTTACTTAGATTAGGGATTCCTGGTAATTACATAAGTATAATATTGATTTATTCATATTTATTTAAAATTTACAATCATCTCTACTTATTTAGATCCTTTTGAATATAACGAAGCAATCTGTAAGCGCAGAAGATTTCATTAATTCCAAGTATTTATCATTAAACGAGAAGCTTGAAAGAATTTAACACAAATTTAATTCATGCGGATGCATTGTTGCATTACGATACTGCATTGTTATCTCCTATACCAACAGCTTTGTATATATAATAGCTGCAGCTTGCTGCTAGCGAAATAATTTACGCAACGAATATAAATGAAAGTCTACCGATCAGGTTCATAATGAATCATGACAGTTCTTCTAGGAAATGTTAACTTGAATAACGACAAGTCTGGTTAATATGTATGTAAATATATATAAATATTTGAATTCATTAAATTTAATTATAGAACTTAATGAGTCACAAGGACATTTTTATTAACTCTTTTTAAGTTAAAAATGAGGCTGTTTTATAAAAGATTTAATTACTTTATTCGGATTTATTTGTACAGCCAATGAAGTAAATGGGAAACTTCTTATCGTGATTCTGTTTTAGTATTTCAATTTACATTTTTATTATAGTCATAAAAAGACAGATATCAACAACGTTTTGTTTGTAATAATGCAGAAAGCTGGATTGCGTAATACACATAATATATAACGTTGGTCATATTTTATGTTTGAGAGGTTTAACTACAAAGTTTTTGATTGTGTGAAGAGTTTAACCTACATTTACAACTAATAATAGATGCAGAACGTTTTTGCTTATTAACGTATAGCCGAGTTAACGCACTCATAAAGACGAAATAATATTTATTTAATACATAGAGTTGGGAAAAGTATATTTGATCATATATCTCTGATGCATCTGTTTGGATTGAATTTTTTTTAACTTAACGAATGGTAATTGTTGATTAGTATGAAAGACCACACCTGCATCCTTTCTTATATTCGTTTACTTTTTAATAGCATTGAGATACAAAGACAATCGATTAATAAGGAAAGACATCCTTGAACCAACTTTTTTGTTCGCTTTTTTTAATGTAAACTAGTTCTAGCTCTTAATTGTTCTAAATTTCGATATATCACCAGTTAAACAGTACCCACCGTTCTTTTGCTTAATTTTAAATCATTATAAGATTGCAATTACAAAAATACGAGCTTTTTATATCTAGTTTATTCGCGTACGCTTTACACAAGTAACAATTAAACAATTAAATGAATTAGGTTAACATGGAGGTACACACACATATCGTTGATTACAAATTATCCTCGTGTTGTCTAGAATTGAAGTAATTGCTGTACTAAACGTTTCAGAGATACGTAAACATAAACTAAGCCCCATTATTTAACTAAGAAAAGATCTATTACACTCGTCTTGAAACAACTACACATCCACGCAGCTGTCATTATTATTTTTATTTTATGCGCTGTAATTGCTACAAGAACTGAGTCCTACATAAATTATGGATTCAGTAGAGCCGTAGCTTAGCTCGTGCCGTTTAATTAAATGGGAAAATTTTGTTTGAGTAACTGAGATGCGGTAGTTTTAATAAACAGTTGCAGCAGCGTTCTAACTAATGTCACCTATTTTAAAGTGATGAAAATTATCAACACAGCGTGAGCCGCTACAATGTATGCTTTCAATAAACAGATTCTCTATCATGTTTTAAATGTTAAAGGTTTAATTTAGTTTTATATTTTGTTGCGTCAGTGGTATATTATTTCAAAACTCAACCGGCACCTCGAAATACATTTCTATACACGAACCAATTTCGAATTTAAATCGCAATGTTCAAAATTGTACAAAATGATATTGCAGGAAATTATGTTATCGCCTTTCGCATTGGCGGTTACCTATATAGAAATATTTTCTTGTACATACAATTCAGGTTTGTTAGCGAATTTAGCCCAAAAACTTTAGAAACCGTATTCTTATTGACAAAAATCTCTAGAATATTTATTTAATGTTAACTCGATTGCCACAATACTCAGGTTGAGCTACTATACGCATAGTAACATAATTAACAAATCAATCTCATTTACTCCTGGTGTTGACCGTGTCATGGTTTGTAAGATACAGAGTGTCCCAGCAATACAAAGACGGAGTAGCAGCAAAGCTGGAATGCTAGAAAAAGTAAATCAAAAATAGGAAGTCTCTATTCGTACGCAAACTGCAGAAAAAAAAATAAAGAATTCAATTGGCCTTACGCCGAGGGGGACGAGCGCGGTACAAAGCGCATGAAGACTACATATTCTACATGCATGTACCGCCATTTTGCTTCTATGAAAAGAAAAATGCACGTCTCTATACGAGGTTACCAAAAAATAACTATTAGCAATACTCCATAATAAAGATCAAATCATGAATTGATTTTTTTTCCAGCGGCTATTAAAATTAATTACGAGATAAATTTTTGTTTAATTTTTAACAACGGTTGATAAAAAAATAAGTAAAATAGTTTGATATTTACTGTAAAAGGGCCAATTATTAGAATCAGCTATTATAAACTACAAACTTAAGCGCAATGAATCTTATTGTTTGGAAAAACATCATTTGTTCTCTTTCACTGCCACCGAAAAAGTTAGCCAGCTTTGTAGAAAGCAATCGATCATCTAGGTGCATTATTGATATTAGTTGAGCTACTACAGTTGCCGAAGCGCCTTAGCAATAGTTTGGCTATTGATTTATTTACACAATTATAAATTTTTTGCCCTGTATTATTTAGTGTCTCGACTAATATAAACATACATTCCGTCAGGTCCGTAATATAATTTTCTAATATAAATATTTCGTACGAAAATTACGAAATTTATAAATTTTTCATTTCTTTGTTATTGTGGTATATTTAGGTGTGACCTTGTTCGGACATTACATATTTACCACTCCGTATTTTTATTGCTGGGACACCCTGTATACACAAAAAATGTAGAAGATATACAATACAGAATTTGACGTTTCGCCAGTAATGTAAGTGGCTTCTTCAGGAGCAAGGGTGTGTGGCTGGGGGGTCACGGCAACTCGACGTGTAAACCAGGTTTGCGGCGAAAACCTTCTAGTAGGTGAGGGTCAACCCCCGGGAAACCCTCATAATAGAGACGTGAGCCGTGGAAGCCTTTCGACATTATTTAACGTTATTTACGTCAAGATAATGTTGTAGCAAAGCTGTGAAAACACATTTACACAGACAATTTACATAACAAGAGCTGCAGTGGGTAGTATCAATATGCAGGACAGCTTGGAAAGCCGTTACAGCTGCACTCAGAAAAAATTACAACTTGTGATCACAGTTGATATATGTATATGTTGCAAAATTCTCTTGGGTAGATTCCGGTTTAAATTAATTTCTTTTTCGTTTTTAAAGCGTCTTTCACTGTAAATCATGATTCCCTCTTAGTTCAGACTTAATTTAAAATTGATAGAGTTCAATTCAATTTATTGATGTAGAATTTCAAGTTTTAAAATTTCGTCATCTAGGTAAAAGACTTGGCGGTTTTCCCAGCTTGGCCAACAGTCTCATAGCTCCAAAGATTTGCATTATTTATAATAAATTGCTTTAGGTACATATTATAATTATAAAAACAGAATATGTAATCGAATGTTAAACGATTCTTGTTTTGCAAGTGTTGGTAGTATTTCATAAATGACTTGAAGATTGTTGATACGCCGCGGCGGTAACATTTTACCGAGTCTGCAAAAATTGTCGATATTTACCTAATTGAAACTTCCAGCATTCTAACAAGAACCATCAATAAGAATTAAAATCGCTATAATTAAAGATATTACTCCTAATTCAGAGGTGTATTACATGTGTATTATTAGTGCTATTACGTTAATTGTATTCAACTTACGTTGTAAAATCTCAGCTAGAATAATAATTGAATCATGTAATAAACATGTTTGAATGCTATACAAATATTTGATTCTAAAATAAAGACAAATAGCGATAGATCTCATTTATGTTTGCCTTGTCATTGCGCCTGATTCATCGATATTTTTTCCATTTACGATAGAAAAATATTACTCGGTGTGATTTGTCATTTTTTGTGAGAAAATGTAAAATTACAAAAAATACATTACTATTAGTTTAATGTATTACTAGATTGTCAACTGTATCAATATCAACATTAAAAAGAATTTATGCAATACACTCTCTAACGAAGATATTCAGAGAGATCAACAAGATAACAACCAAAGATCTAACATCAGTTCTTGATCCGCCCTATTATCAACGCAAGCACTGTTATTTACATATGTATCTACCTTGTCTGATCTGATGAATTATTTTGTAACTGTTGCTCGTTGTTGAAGCTTAATTGCTTTTTAGCGCTGAAGCAATCAACAGTTTTGTAATTACAGTTAGTTCAGGCCTTCTGTTTTTGCGTAGACGCAACTGTTACAAAATAACGGGTTTGCTGAATAACAACCCACCCTCTATCCAAGTGAAATTCACAGACGAAGTATTTGTTTTAAATCTTTACGTACATTTTATGGTATCAAAGGTATTTAGTATTGTTAAGTTTAAAAAAGGATTGTGAAGCAATTGGCGCAATGTTCACGTTACATAACTTTTTCGAGATATATAACGTGAACTTCAAGGTATGTATTCGATTCGTCCCTGAC
>SMLS01034128.1:0-24156 GCA_004785975.1 Popillia japonica | reverse complement strand
TTTTTTTGCGTTTTGCCCTATGCCCAAGTCCCATATCTGGTTTTGCTCTGCTGTTTTCTTAACAACGACAGTGTTTGATTTCAGTGTATCGGATATGTACATATGTTTGTATAACGCCATTTGCTTGCACACTATCTTCTAAATAAATTACTTATAGCATTTGCAGCAGTAACCAAGAACAAACCATAGCTCAAGAAGTTTCGTTCCCGTAACATGACACCTTTCGTTCTGAACCATGCCGGCTTCCATTAAATAACCGAAATTAGGACTTGAATTTGATAACTTGTTGCTGCAATCGTAATTTAATAATAAGTTATGATAATTCCGTTTCTAATCTTGTGAAATCAATGTGGTCTCCTGAACTACAGAAGATAAGATTTGAGAGCCGTGGTTCTGTTGCTTTTAGCAATTGCGTCCTACATAGAAGGATAGTAAAGTTGCCCTTCTGGGTGTTAGACGAGTTGAAGGCTTTTACGTAACCTTAAAATTAATTTAGTATTTTTATCCTGGATTTCAGGAGGCGTTAGAAACGACCTACATTCACACAAAATGTCTTCTCTCTAGATCCTCTTGGCATAGGCAGCAGATTTAGGTTTTCCCAGCTTGTATGGATAGAATTTCAGGGCCACATGACCTGTCACAAATCCTGCTATTAGTCCAATGCCCTCTTTTCTGGGGATCGAAAAAACTGATAAAAATGCCTTTGCCTGCTTTTGTCCTGGCGTATTCTGTCAGTGGGACGCTTTTCTATTGTCCTTAGGTGGCCCTCTTGCTGCCACAGCAACAGTCAAGTTCAATAAGAGGCATTTTTGCTGCTTCTCTGGAAACTTATCTGCCTTTTCGTTCATTCAAAACTTTGGCCGCTTGAGACCAATTGAAGAGTACAGAACAAACAAGCAGTATCAGCCAGATATGTCTTTGTTTTGGATCAGGCGTTTATTTACTATCCAAGTTTTTACTTTCGCAAGTGTGGATCTCTTTATTATTAAGCATTAAATACAATTTTATCCCCTGTCACTGATGCTTGAATACTTGTGGTAATATTTTTCTTGTTGATGTGATTGTGCTGCTATCTACTGAATTACCTTAATGTGTCAATGGAATTGCATCTACAAATATACTATGCCTTCTAAACCTTTGAAACCAATCATTAAGAAAATAAATAATGAAGACACAAAATAACATCGACGATTTCTTTACTAGCTGTAGTGCATTAAAGTATTGTTAGCAATGTCACAAAATTAACTATAAGTAGATTACAATGTATGTACGAGTAGGACTCCTCTTTATACATATATGTATGTACCAGCCGTTGCAGGCAACTTCAGTGAATGTCAACATTTTACACTACATTCCAGCATTAATTAATTATTTCTACAATTAATTAAATAATTGTGGAGTCAACTATAATTAGCAGAGTAATTCTACTCCTTCTCTGCGCATACTAAAATGTGTTAAATACACATCAGTAAACTATTTTCATACTTTCGTTCATCATAATAATTCACACCTGTAGTTTCTGCAAATACTATGAACAAATTATGCAGCAATGCTTATCACATTTAAACGATAAATATGTAGCATAACAAATCCTTGCATAAAAAATGCACTTTTTTCATTGAGGTTTTAATATACATACATAGTTCCGAGAATTCACTCCGACCGAAAGTAGATCAATGCAATACCGGCTATTTATGGTAAAAAGAACAAGGGTTTTATCTGGTTTATTGCGAACATTTAACGCATTAAAAATACACCCAGGTACTGTGATTATGATGCGCAATAACGATTAGGTGTGGCAAAATTTCCCAAGTATTTTTGCATCATCTAATGTGTACCACAGTTACACATTTCCAATTTTAAACGTAAAATAACGAACGCCTACTCCTTGAGTTTTCGGATATTTAAAAAAATATTCGCTCGTGATTTGCACGCATAAAGTTCTTCGAAATTACATCAATCGCCCCTCACCTGGTTTTGTTCAGGATGTCAACATAGCTACCAAGCGGTTTCACAATAAACAATCGCAATTTCACGCGATATTATACAGTCTACTGCTTATTCATTCAACTTGAGTTAGGTTATGAACTCGTAACATTCCTGCATTGTATGAATTAATTTCGTGGAACGTACTAGTGAAGTGTGTAAATTTGTCAAGTTCATTCATTCATTGTTAACGTAACAACATTGATTTGCAGAAACTCAGACCACAAGTTAAAAATTGATAAAGGAAAAAATTCAAATGAATATTGCAAAACAGCTTCTATGTAAGAGGATACATAATAATATCACATAAATTGTTTTGTTTATAGGCAGTATCTTCAACTGAACCAAATGAATTTCTGTATACTGTACTCTTCTAACTTCAAAGATATACATATGCTGCATCACATGGAAACTGCAACACCAAGAAGGGGTGCGAATTTTTTTACCAAACTTGGTAGAAACGTATAACTAGTCAAAGGCAATAATTGATTAAAATTTCAAAGAAAAAAAAACAAAAGACTAACACAATTTAACATAATTTTTATTAATAATGTGTCGAGCCGCCCCTATTAGTTTCACACTCCCTCACTCTTCGTGGCATTGATTCGACTAGGTGGTCGATATCCTCTTGGGGTATGGTGTCCCAAGCAACCTGTAATTCATGCCGGAGAGCTATTAGTGTCTGCGGGGGATTGGCTAAATTCATAAGTTTTCGTCCCATAATGTCCCACACATGTTCTATTGGCGAGAGGTCGGGGGATTTGGGTGGCCATGGCAAGATATTGACATGAGCCCCTTCGAAGCGATTTATAGAAATTCTCGGTACATGGGAAAGGGCATTATCCTGCTGGAAAAGTGGGTCTTCGAGCGTTTGAAGATATGGAAGAATATGAGGTTCTACCACCTCATCAATGTAACGCTGGGGGTTCATGGTGGTTTAGATGAACACCAACTGAGACCTACTCCCATATGCTATAGCACCCCATACCATAACACCCACTGCTCCATGCACATGCCTTTCAACGGAAAACTGAACATCACGACGTTCCCCAGGTCTTCGTCTGACCCTCATACGGCCATCATGCATCCCTAGATAAAATCGAGGTTCATCACTGAACACCACCTTATGCCACTCCACGATCCAATGCATTCGCAATCTACACCACTCCAAACGTTGCTGTCGGTGTTGAGCCGTAAGTGGTAACACAAAATGTGGACGATAAGATTGTAAGCCGAAACCCCTAATTCGACGATAAACGGTTCGAAGGGTTACAGGACGACCTTGATTACCTAACCACACGTCAGCAATTGATCTTGTACTGGAGTATCTGTCTCTTAGTGCCGTTAGGCGAAGGCGGCTGTATCTCATTAGTTCTTCTTCGGCCTCCGGTCCCTCTTTGGCGTCGTTGCTGACCCTCCCTAGTCCATGATTGATAACAGCGCATAATGGTGGATTGGTTCCGGTTAAGGCGGTTTGCAATTTCGCTGTATGAAAAACCACCTTCTCGCAAACCAACAATTCGACCTCTGTCGAATTCGCTTAATTGGCGATAATTTCCACGTTGCCGCACTCTAGGCATAATAAAACTCTTTAAACACGTTAAACAAAAGTGTAATAAGACAAAACCGTTGAAATTAATTTGAAACAAACAATAAATACACCACACATTAATGTCAGCGAAAACAGAATGAAGTGTCAGATGTGGCATGACCACTTGATCTATCGCAACAAAATTTTAATGAATTATTGCCTTTGACTAGTTATACGTTTCTACCAAGTTTGGTCAAAAAATTCGCACCCCTTCTTGGTGTTGCAGTTTCCATGTCATGTACATACATACATACATCATATCATCTCTAGTATATAATAGATTGAAACATTGTGGGCTTTAGCTGGTTTTTCATAGTACAAAATTCTGACCAAAGTTGTGTTTGGCCGAATTTTGCTATTTATAAAACGAAGATGTGTGTAAGTACAAATTTCTTACTAACTAACGCCTGTTCTGTTTTGGAAAACAGTTTTTTTCTGTCTACTACTTAAAAACTCTTACTTTTTAAGCACAACTAATTTGCGCAAATTCACTCTTTCTGTTTTAAAGTCAACACGTTTCAGAATAATGAGACGATATACTGCCAATATGTATTCCCAAATTGTTAGATACAATATTTTTTGTTGCAAACCACGCAAATATAGTTATCTCAAAATTTTATCTGTTCTGATCAGCATCACGTCTACTGCTCTATAGGATATATAGTTCCTATAGTTCCTATTTAGGAATGTCTGATGGCTCAACTTTAGGAATATTTACCGCTTCCAGAAGTCAACACTAGGGAAACTTATAGAATATTAAAAATACTCTAAATATTTTATTATTTATCTATCTTATGCATATAATAATATTTATAGTTCTGTAAAAAACATCATTACTCAGTCTCAACACGGATTTGTTAATAAACGGTCAACAACAACAAATCTATCTTGCTTTACACAATACACGTCCGAAATTCTTGATAGGCAAGGACAGGTGGACGTTGTTTATACTGACTTTCAGAAAGCCTTCGATCAAATAGACCACTACGTTTTACTGAAGAAGTTGGATGCCTTTGGCTTTTCACCCCGACTACTAGCACTATTCCAATCGTACTTGTTTTCCAGGAAACAATTTGTTGAGTATAGAGGACACAAATCAATTATATTTTATCCAACATCTGGTGTCCCTCAAGGGTCGAACTTCGGACCTTTACTGTTTTTGATTTTTATAAACGATGTTGTCAACTGTTTACATTGTGAGACATTATTTGCTAATGACATGAAATTCTTTACAGAATTGATTCTTATGATGATTGCATGATGATGCAGGACGATTTGTGCTCTTTAAATTCATGGTGCCTCACTAATCGTTTGATACTCAACATTGCAAAGTGTAAAGTAATGGCCTATACAAGAAAACATACTGCAATTGCGTATGATTATTCGATATGGAACACTGTACTGGGTCATGTTATTAGTGTCAAGGACTTGGGAATCACCTTTGACAGAAAATTCAGCTTCATAGAACAAGTGAATGGTATGATCGCAAATGCTTACCGCTTATGTATTTATTTACCGAAATTGTAAAGATTTTACAAATGTTAAATGTCTTTTATTACTTTATTTCTCCTTTGTTAGATCTAAATTAGAATACGGAGTAATTGTATGGTACCCTATATACAATATTCATTCTTCTAACATAGAAAGAGTACAACGAAAGTTTTTTAAAATATATTATGTTTGTATCAGACGGTGTTTATCCTGAAAGAGGTTACATATTGTTATAATGTCATGCTGGAAAGATTTAATTTGATGTGGCTTGAAGTAGAAGATTTGTTCATAGTATAAAATTTTTATATAATGTACTGCAAGACAAAATAGATTGTATATGGATTGTTAATAGAATTAATCTTAATATTCCTAGAATAACGTCCCGCTATAAGATGACATTTTATATTGTATTTGGGTTATGCCTGTTGGAAATAAATAGGTCAATTACAACACTCTAATTCGAATGAAGATCAAATTTATTACAAAACCTTTACAATATGTATAATTTGGTTAGACATTTAATTCGTGTCAAATAATACATAAATAACTAGCCATGCCTATCAACAAAATTATCTACAGACAAAAGAAATTCAGTGATATATAGGATTATGTTTACAAAATAGTGGACATTTTAAAGTAATTATTTTTGAAATGTAAATTATAATCATAAAAATAATGATTCTTAATCAATATATTTTTTTGTCAAGCTCTAACAATTCTGTTCGAGGACTAGGGAAAACATGGCAAAAAGGAACGTAGTCAAGAGCTTAATTTGATAAAATTCAGGCGTGATTAGATGATAAAGTTATTATAAATAATACTTAAATTTTCTATATCTGGTCTAAAATGACCGCATTATTTTCTTTTGTAATGCATATCATTTCATATACTAATCTCTTTTTATAACTATTTTCTTTTTTTAAAATCTTAACATTTTCAAAATCAAAGTTATGTCATAATTCTTTAAAATGCTTAGACAAAGCAGTTTCCACGGTTATGTGATGCGATACAGTGTATTGATGATTATACAGTCGTTTTTTTAAATACTGTCTACTTTGCCCTACGTAACATACATATATCGCAGTCTTTGGATTCTAATTTATATAGGACATTACTTTGATTACCTTTTTTAATCTTAGTTTTTAAATTTGTAAACAGCTATCTGTTATTGTTTGGTGTAAATGTATTGTCTATATCTGATTTTTTAAATTCGTATTTAATTTTGTCACTTAAGTGGTTGATGTATTGAATTGTGTGATATAGGTTACTATTTTGTTTAGTGCCTATGTTGTATATTTTATGTATTCGTTTTTGTATTAGTTTTTCGTAAAATTCTTTTGGATAACTATTTTTGTCTAGAAATGATCTAGCTTTGCTTAAATTCTCTTTCCTAATCAGGATGTGCTAATTTAATAGCATGGTCAACTAAACTATTAATTACGCTTTTTTTAAATTTACGGAAGTGTTTGAATAGTAGTTTAGGTGTCTGTTGCTACTAGTGTCTTTTATGTACCAATTCGTTTTTATGTTCGTGTTATTATGTATTATTTTAACATTTAAAAAATTCGAATAGAATTTTGATTTTTTTTTCAAACGTAAATTTTAATCTGTCATGATAGGAATTATATGTGTGTATAACATGATCAATTTTACCTAACGGTATGCAACATATGCAATCATCTACATACCGCTTGTAAAATTCAACATGACAATTTAGTTTACTTAAAGAATCTTGCTCAAGATCCTCCATTACTAAATTGCTATCACTGCAGATAATGGAGAACCCATTGCAACTCCAAAAATTTGTTTGTATTTTGTGTCTTTATATTGAAACCAGCCAACATGAATTCATTTTTCGGTAAATTTGTATGATTTTTTATTAAATCTGTTCACTTTGATACTGTCTAAACAGGAAAAACAAATGGAGCAAGTAGATTTGTAGTAGTGAGTAAAAGTATATTACTTTGTTATATCGTAAAGGATTTTAAAGTTCTTAACAAAAATTTATGCTGTAATAGTTTTCCAAAATTTACTATGCAATATTTCGTTCACCCATTGGTCCCTATACTCAAATACTGAACACCTTTTTTTTTCTTAAATTATATCTCAAAATCTCGTTTAAAGCAGATGTTTATGTTAATATAACATATTCGACCTTCAAAATCGTATTCTACTTTTAGCGAATTAGCAAAAACACTTACTGTAATAAATTATTCCATTCTTTGCAATACTTAAGATAAATTGCAATCATGCTGTTCAACGATTGTTTTTCTTCAGCTAAAAATAACGAGCAAATGGCATTTTACATCTGCTTCGACTTAAAATACATATTAGAAAGTCGAATTGTATTACCATTGTGTTCGATTTAATTCTATACTTAAGCTCTGAAAAATATATCCAGCTGTAGCAATGAAACTTGGCTAACAATAGGAACAAGGTTAAATAAACCAAGAGTAAGTTAAGTATGCTAGGTATCTCTAACGTGGAATAAATTTAACTTGTTGAATATACCTAGTGCTCGTGAAAAATATTCACGGCCACAGAATTTTTTATTGATTAGGAACGATTACAACTGATGCGATTTATGGTTTTGTCATGTTTTTATATGTATTTTTGTCGTCTTTTCCACTTTTTGGTCTTTATTTGATTTGGTTTGAACACTCGGTACATATCATTGCATCGTCACTTTAACGCCCCGGCCTATGGCCTTTTGTATTTTTCCGTGCAGTGAATTTCTTTACACAAACAGGTTAGTCCCCTTTACTAGGTTTAATGGTCTCTATGGCGAATCTGCTACCGGTAGACTTGTTAGTTGGGTAGTTCGTTCCAAAAATGACAATCTCCCTTGTACTAATGCAGCGCATCCAAACACAATGTAGTAGGCTGCTTGTTCCTCCTCGTTGCATAATCTGCAGATATGTTTATCTTTAAATATTCCAATTCTATGCAGATATTCCCTTAGACAGCCATGTCCTGTTAGTAGGCTTGTCACTGTTCTAACCTGTACTCGGTTAAGAGCCAGCATATTAATGGGATGGCTGTCTCATCATCCGTTTGCTATGTAACTGCCTTTCAACGTTGTTCCAGTGTATCTGGTGTACTTTTGTAATCCATTCAGCTACTGCACCACTTATTGCAGTCTTAGTTATTGCCATAGCCGGTTCTGGGCCAGTGAATGTTGCAGAGCCTGTTTTCCTAGTTTGTTTGCTACTTCATTGCCTGGTATGCTCTTATGCCCTGTCACCCACGCCAAAGTAACTTTGATTTGTTTTGCCACGGTTTTTAGGTTTTTCAGGCAGTCCCAAGCTAGCTTTGAGATTATCTGATAAACTGCTGTTTTTAGGGCCACCTGACTGTGCGATAAGATATGAATCAGCTGATCTTTTGGTTGTTTTTCCACTGCTCTACGAGCACACATCTCTATAGTTAGTATTCCCGTTTGCTGCACGGTGATATATTTCCGTAACATCATATATTCTTCATGATTCAAGGTTTCACTATATATACTGCAACGGTACTTTCGGGATTCCGGGAATCGATGTAGATAATTAAGTAGAAAACATCAAATAACAGTGACAGCATTAAACACGCGTGTAGAACTCTGATCACTTTGTAACGCGTCCAACTCTAACCAGGTTGCGCCAGGGCTCACTAGATGGCGTGCCGCGCTGAGCCTGTCATTTGACACCACGATGTTATTACAAGACGTAAAGGTTAATTATCTAAAGAAATACAGGTTATGCCCGTTTGCAAAATTAACGAATTTTAACCTCGGGGTAGCATAAAGAAAATAAAACAGGTAGGGTTCAGCTATTTTCATATATAATTTTATTTACAGGTCAAAATAAAATAAATTCTTTTACACATACAGGTAATAGAAATCAAACGAAATGTTTACAGAATACAAGAATAGCAAAACTAGCGGTTTATACAATAATACTGGGGCAAAAGAAAAGAAAGAGAAATTCTTGTTCATCCACAGGTGATGAAATATATATTATGGCAATGAAAGGAAATATATACAAATTACACGAGCAATAAAACAGGTGGTTTAATACATGGTATGCTGTAGCAATAGATATATATAAATCGGTATGATGTCGATCCACAATAATAGCAAGGCAACAGGTACAAGTAATGCGCACATAAGATACAGGTCAGGTAAATTCCTATAAATAGCTAAAAATCAATCGGTTAAACATAAATTATGTTAATAGTCATGTGCAAGTTTAACGGAGTGCATGTGGGGGTCTACTCTTGACACCTCACCGGAGGAAACAAATGCTGGGGCCAACAAGGCTTCGGCGCACCCAACGGATAGGGTCTGGATGGTTCTGCAGTGGCCAACGAGAACTCGACACATACTGCAGAACACTTGGGGCCAACAGAGCTTCGGCACACCCAATGGACAGGACCTGCTGGCCAACTGATCGGCTCCGGCAGAAAGGTAGGGAAGGGAAGAGAGCTAGAAAGCAAGTGGATTTTAATACCAAAACGCGGCCTTTATATATCCTGGCCAGTACCTTTTTGTGGCATGACATCATGAGCAAAAACATAGTAAAAATATACATGGCATCTCAAAACTGGACACATACAGGTTAGTTCAAAAATATAATTACATGTATTTACAATTGCAAGAAAACAATTTTAAATTAAATAAAAATTCAGTCAAAACAAATGAAAATATCCTCTAACGAAAAATTGTTTCTCTTGCCGCGAACGGAGTTCGTTACAATACCTGCCCCAGAACATGTCGTTATCTTTGACCCGTCTTCGTACCAGATTTGGGTTTGGATTTCAGGTTTTACTCTTGCTCTAGCTTGGGAATCATTGTATCACAGCCCATTTCAAAGATAGGATTTGGAATCTCAGTGGTTGTTCTGGCATGCCCCGAAGTATTCTCGGTTCCCCCGTGTCCACCACATTTCAGTCTCTGTGTCTCTATTCTTTAATACGCAGGTTTAGCGTGGTCTCAATAGCACCTGTTGATGTGCTTTTTGCGGCATCAGTAATACAAAGGCAAGCTAACCTCTAAACTTTTGCAAGTTTTGGTCAAATGAAACTCTATTCGATTAAATATCAATTTATTTCGGAACCTTTATCAAATTATTAGGTTCTCGTTATAAACTTTATCAGAAAATGAGATTTAATTCGTGACACATGATTATTATAATTAAATATGTGTAATGTTCTGGAATGAATTGATTTTATGATAGTAGGTATGTTCTTTCGGGTCTTCTCACGTGGATAACTATTCACTGTCTTGACGTTTCGCTGATTGTGACTGATCAGTCTTTAGAAAAGTTCTGAAGAAGCTGATAGCACAATCAGCGAAACGTCAAGACAGTGAATAGTTACCCACGCGACAAGACCCGAAAAAACATACCTACCCTATCTGTTATGGTCTTCAAGTTATACTAATTACAAAGGTGTCAGTGCTGACTTGACCTCTGTTTGCCTAGTCTAGCATTGCTCACGCCAAACAATTAAAATATTTCGATAGCTGTATAAGTACATGTATGTACCAGTGCGGCTTATGCAGATTTCATAAAAACGGAATTTGTCAAATGCACACACGCACACAGCTGTTTTTCTTTGAGTGCGCATGAATGTATGTAAAACTTATGCAGCGGTCACATTATGTTTTACATCCTTCAAAACGTTCTCTCTAAAGACCCTTTAATTAAGTAAAAATTGATATGGAAGCCATAAAAAAAACAAAAGGCCAAGAACCAGTTCTAATAATAACCATCATAACCATGGACTATCTGTATGACTAATACCCAACATGTGGAACCAAAACATGGCTACTATCTTGCTTTGGCCATTATAGGAAAGGACCGGTAAGAGGACTACTCATAAATATTAAATGACAAGGATTATGGACGGACTTTCTGTGTTAGTTTCTTTAACTATTCTTTATTTATGATTTTCTTGTGTGAACAGACGTCAATAATATAATAAATAATGAGAAATAACGCCTAGAACGACTACAACTTCAAATGAATGCTCTCGGAACTGGTTCAACTGCTGCATTCCAATCAATAAATCTTTTTAACTAATGCCATAATTGTAAGGAATAAGTTATTCTACAATTATTGCTGCCGTCATCTCTATTAATTAAAAATTACTTTTCAACTATTACAGTTTTTATTATTATTATTTTAATCTAGTCTTGCTGTACTTACGTGTTATATGCGGTAAAAAAACTAACTCCGCCCGAGCGTGTGGATATAAAATAGGTATATACCTTAAATTGACAAGAACATTAATTATTTTAAAGTGACATGTTTGTGGCTATGTAAATTACTGAAAAATTTGCCCACGTTACTATAAAATATCTAAATATTGTACTTTCTCTAAATATCAAGGTTGAATATCATATTACATTCTACTTAAAA
The DNA here is from genome assembly GCA_004785975.1 of Popillia japonica. Classification (NCBI taxonomy): domain Eukaryota; kingdom Metazoa; phylum Arthropoda; class Insecta; order Coleoptera; family Scarabaeidae; genus Popillia; species Popillia japonica. The sequence goes on along the minus strand of SMLS01034128.1, from coordinate 12,687 downwards.
CATATTTTATCTATATCTGAATCAAAAAGAACAGTATCAAAATTAAACTTCAAAATAAAAACAAATCTTGTTATTTAATCTGCGTTATTCCTGCAAGCAAGCGCTAATTATAATCGAAAATAACATATCTATCAGAGCAAAAAAAAACATCCTTAAGTTTAGTTAATGACAACGTATACAGCTGCTTGTGTAATAGAATATGGTCAAAATCTTAATAACCAAGATCTGTTTAACTACATAACAATTTTTATGCGCATATCGAATCATGTGTGTTTTAGTAAATATCTACATAACAAAGGATGCGGAGACACGAATGCAGATCACTACTATGGGTCGTTTGATGACGCCAAATAATTAAATTAAATTAAATTTAAATGGAACAGCCTGTGGTTTTATGATGTTTCGATAGATACTTACCGTTTTTGTTAACCATTCCGTATACCTAACTCTTTGGGTTTAGAAGATATTTCAAATTTAAAATAAAATGCATTATTTTCGCATAAGCCGGTGTTAAATATTTCTTTTATGAGGTTTGTACTACTACATACAAGTACAAGCCGACCATCTATATCTGATAGCGTTAGCCGGCCAGGTTAATCGACCGTACTGGTGCAGTAAAGTATGAGAAACACGAAGGCAAAAAAATTGCACGACGGAAAAAATGAATTTCATGTGATCACGTGCGTTGTAGAAAAACCACACACAGTCGTCAACGCAATATTTGGCATCAACAAAATATTAGTCGAAGGTCCGTTCAAAGAATATTAAAAACCTACAAATTCCCGCCATACCACCTTCAGTTACGTCAATAGTTGTCGGAGGAAGTTTTTCTATGTGGAGTTACGTTTTGGGAGTGGGCTCTACACCAAATGCATGATCGGATAGATTTTGTTGAATGTCTGATTTTTGGAGATGAAGTAACATTTCACAGAAATGGAAGCGTGAATACACACATAACCCATGATGATTCGGCCATCATCATTCGACCAGCAATCCCCATATTACAATGAGACTGCGGTACACAACACTGCATTGATCTATTACCATCTTAACAAAAAATTTTTCAACAGATGGGTTGGCAGAGGAGGACCAGTCGTATGAACAACTTGATTCTTGAACTTGAGAGAATTTTTTTGTGGGACTACATAAAAGGTGGGCGTATTCAGTACCAGTAACAACACGGGAAGCATAACAGCAGGTTTTGGGACCATTAATGTACAAATGTAAATTGACCGTTTGAACTACGACTACAACACTGTATTGACGTTGTGGATCAACATTTTGAAAATTTTGTGTTCTTCTTCGTTTTATCGATAATGGAGAGCATGTAATTTACTCATTCATAAAGTTTTAAAAGAAAACAAGTTTTTATATGAAATTTGAAATAGGTATCTTCTAAACCCTAAAAGTGAGGTATACGGAATGGTTAACAAAAATGAACGAGCTGATAAATATCTATCGAAATATCATAAAAAAGACAGGGTCTTCCATTCAAAATTTAACTAGGAGATCAAAGACCCTTGTATACAAAAAATATTTTTTTGGTAAATTCTCGACACAGCCAAAAGAGAACACTTAACCAAACCATGTAACGGTGCAAAAAAAGGTCGTATATTTATTTTCATACCGAAACTAACTCTCTTAACACACCTTAATTAAGACGTAAAAATTGTCATGACTTTTTAAATATTCGGAATAGACCCGGCAAATCCTATGAGAAAACTCGCAAAAGTAAGCAGATTTAAAAAATGCAAAAAATGTATAGCGTTTCATTTAAAAATATATAAGTTCGGTCTGGCATGGCATTATTACAGACCATGTATATGTGCAACTAATTTTAAGATATGGAGCTTAAGAATAGCTTCGCCAATCAATAATTTTTTAATAACTTTTGTAATGTCGAATATATCGCGCTTCCACGCACTAATGCGCCACCCTGCGTATATTCAAAAAAATTGGCGCAGAATTCTCGCAATACTTTCCAATAGCATTCATGAGTACAAACTAGTAGGTACAGATGATTTCAAAAAAATCTGGGACAACTACTATTGCATACTGTAAATGTGGCTTGTGCACGCCATCTAGTAATCAGTTGTAATATAATCTGACAAATAAGATAAAAATTATTTGTCAATGTCACAATGCTTCCCAATAAGCTTGACGTAGTTATAAAAGCTCGCATTAGTCTTGTAAAATTGAAGACGGGTGGTCAATATGAGCAGTTACTGAATAGTTTAATGTTTACAAAAGTACTGTTTTTGATGTGAAGAAGCGCTGGGAACAACAGCAGACATTATTAAGAAAAGTTGGTAGTAGGCGATGCCAAAGTTTCTACTCTTGAAGAAGATGCTGCATGTTTAAATATGTTAGGTGAAAATCCTTTTTCTTCTGCAGTGGAAGCCAGAATATAAACAAATTTTTCTCGATCTTCTGCTACAACTGGTAGAAGAGTAAAATCTTTGGAATGCTGAAGAACTTTGGGATGTAATCCAAGGAATGTGGGAAGAAATAAGTGGCGACGAAAACTATGTTGGGCAATTAATTTCTTCAATGCCAAGGTTATGCCAGAGTTATTTTAACTAACGTTGGTCCTGTAAAATATTAAACATTGTCTATCTTTATTTAAGATGTATGTATTCCATTGATATAAAGCCTTAATTTCTAAAATATATTAACTAATGTTTTTTTGATATCGAAGGCTTCCACGGCCCGAGTCTATATAATGAGGGTTTCCGGGTGTTGACCGTGTCATGATTTGTAAAATATATACAGTACAAAATAAAAATTAAAAATGCACAAGATATACAATAAACTCGACGTTTCGCCACCAATGTAAGCGCCTTCTTCAGGAGCAAAAGAGTGAGCAAACTGGGTGGGTACCAGAAGGTCACGGTAACTCGACGTGTAAACCACGCTTGAGGAGAAAACTTTCTGGTAGGTGAGGGGCGTCAGAAGGTCACGGTAACTCGTCGAGTTACCACACGTCGAGTTACCGTGACCTTCTGACGCCCCTCACCTACCAGAAGATTTTCGCCTCTAAATACCTTTTCGCTTAGTATCGTTTTATTAGTTTATAATACAACACAAGCTAGCAAATTTAATAGACTATAAAATAATGTATAATTTAATGTGAAAATAAGTATCATCTAACAAAAAATAAAAAAGTTCTACAGAGGTACCTAAATTCGATGGGGAAAAAATTATCCATACACTACGAAAAAGAGAATTCCCTGAATGAAATGAAACAGTTACGACCATATAACTGTAGTGTTATTGTTGAGTTAGCTCTAGTAATATCTGTTATTGCACGGAATGTGACCATAAAAGAGCGAAAAATTGTTATAAAATTGTATCATGAGAAGAAGTCGCTTCAGCAAATTGGGGCAATTGTTAGTAAAAGTCATGCAACAGTGCAATATATTATTAAGAAGCAGAAAAAACTTGACATGATAGCAAATAAAAGACGATCTGGCCGACCTCACATATCAACTGATCGCGAGCAAATTAAAGAGAATCCTTTCCAAACATCCAGCGTATTGCGTGGTAAATTACAAGAAAGGACCGAAAACTCGGTGACTACGAAAATAATAGCCATAGCAATAGGTTACATAAAGTGGGGCTTTAGGCCGCGAATGTAAAAGAAAGAACTTTGTATTAACAGTATCAATAGGAAGACAAAATTGCCATTTGTCAGGGAATTTTTACATAAGCCTTCATAATTTTGGCACAGTGTCATCTTTTCAGATGAGAGTATATTTAATCTATGGACTTCAGATAAAATCGAATTAGTATGGCGTAAACAAGAAACTGCATTGAAAGAGGAATATCTGAAAGGTACCTACTGTGAATACGTCTTTGTATGCGGCTGTATGACGGCATCGGGAGTTGGCAAATTGGTTTTTATCGATTAAACTATCAAGAAATATGTTACTTAGACATTCTAAAAGAAAATTTAAACTAAAGTTCAGCTGTGTTGAATGGGATCATTATTACTTTCAACAAGATAATGCTTCGAAACATAAATCCTATCTTGTTCGTGAATGGTTGTTATATAATACACCTCATGAACAGGAAAAGCAACTGTGGCAGAAGTTGAACCTACGGCTGAAAAATTTCTAATAAAAATGACTTAAAAAAGGGTTTTATTGCATTATGGCAAACAATAAGTCCAAATGTCTGCTGTAATCTTTTTCCATGCGGAAACGGTTAGAAGCAATTATTACTGCTGATGGTTATCCCACAATATATTAAAGATTGTCAAAATTTATTCAATGTATTACATATTACATGGATACTTTTTTCCCGGAAAATTATGTATTATTTCAGAATTTTATTTATTTTCTGTAAAATGAAATTTATTTTCTCATTAAATTATATATTATATTGTAGTCTATTAAACTTTTACTGTATTATAAATTTACAAAACAATACTGAGTGAGCGAAAAGATATATTGCCATTATGTTTAAATTGCTTATTGTATGAATACTTTTTCCCTAACGAAATAGTTCTTTAAATTAAAAAAAAACGAACTGCTTAAGAGAATTACTGAATAGCGTCCAACAGCATGCGTTCCACCTACCGCAGTAAATTAAAGATGCCATAGAACATGAGCATAGAACGGATGGGATTGTGCTTTGATTAATTTCCAAATCAATGTGTACACAGATAACAACTAAAATAATTTTATATTTTTCCAGAAAAAAACCTCAGTAAACGATGTGATAATGTGGGCTAGAATACGTAGCGCAAGCTACCGTACACCAACCTGCATTTCATTCTGAATGGTTCACTTACTCCTGATAGGTATTTGCATCAGATACTGAAACCTTTTGATCTTTAGTCTGCAGGAATTTCTGTTTATTTATAAATGTAACAGTATTGAGACTTAATAAAAATATATCAGCATAATAATTAAAGGTGAACTGATTCAAAGATATTGTACTACTTGTGAAAGTGTAGTTGTCAGGAAATCAATTAAATGAAACTCAAAAATGACAAGTTGCAATGTTAGCAGAAGATACTTTTGCACAAGTTTATTGAGATATAGATATACTTAATATATCTTCTATAATTTACATCAACACACATCTCTAAACCGTTTTAGTTATATAGTTACTGAAAATAAACAATATATATATGTTATATTATTATAACAGCTACTAGAAACATATATTACACTACTAACGGTATAATTAATGGTTATTTAACAGACAACAGATGCGGAAATTATGACAAATAGAAAAACAACTGTTTGTGCAGAAAAATATGACTGCTCACGCAAGTACATACTATGTACTTCCAACATAAGCGTTACTGCGATTTATACAAGAATGCTATTTAATTAACGTTTACCAAAGCTGAGTGAATTTTTAAATAAATATTAGGAAGGTCATTGTTAATGACTTTCAGTTGGTCGACAACAGAATTTGTTTTCACATTTATTGTCGCTAGCGTAACTCCTGGATAGGTAATTTTTATTCTTGACTTTGACTTTGGTATACAAAGTTCAAACTAAAAAGGATACTGGCCTTTATAACTATAAGAATGTAATTTAAAACTAATTTACTGGCCAATTATTTTGTCGTTTTACAATTCATAAAGTCATAATTTCTATTTAGCTCCCACACGATTGTATTTGGCAATTTTGGTTTTTGGCTTGACAGTTTTTTTTATATATTGTTACGTTATATAACAATAGATGGTTTATATAAATAACTACGTATGTAATACAATCGATAATTGAATATAATCGTACTATTTTTGCAATTGTTGAACGGAATAATTAGTTTTTTTTATCTAGGTAGGTGCAGTTACAATAGCTTCCCAAGCTGTAGTGCTTATTACATGATATTATGATTACAGGAGCAGTTGGTGCTGTGTATATTAGCGTGCATAACGTACTTTATAGATTTTGTTACAAAATTGCTTCGCCGTAGGTAATATGGAGATATTAATTGTTTCCTAATGATGGTCTGGCTGGTCCTGCTGGTCTTTGAAACTTGTATTGTTTTCTTAACCATGTGCAGCCTAAATGCATGCTATTACAACAACTTATCCACAAAATCACAATTCGGGTTTACTCACTTAGAGAATGAATCAGTAAAAGAATTGTGTTAAATTTGATACATGGATTTTGTTCTCTGGTTAGATAACTTGGTCTATATGTATGTAAATTACACAAAAGAGAAGCAAAACTGATACACTATTTCATGGAAAAGAGGGTCTAGAATAATTTAATTCGACTAGAAACTATAACGCGAATTCGCGCCTACTTGTTCCGTGTTGTTTGTTTAGAGTTGGTACAGCCTGCATAGTAGGTGTGCAAACGGTGTCCTTGTTTTTTCGTTCGTTTGATTTTAGATAATAACTTTGCTATATACTATATCATTTTACATTCACAGTAATAAATCAAACTTACGTTATAAAATTATTAATTGTATAGGCATACATATACAATTACTAATTTCAATTAGAAATTTTTCTATTCTTGTTTCAATAACGTTCCATTCTCATTAACCCCTAATATTGATAAAAGTACCAAACTTATGCCAAAAATTTCATACAATCCCAAACTGGTTACACTGCCCAACAAATTTCAACTTTTGATTTTGCCATAAAATATTTTATATTAATTTCAATATAAAACATATAAACATTTATTTTAATAGTAGGTGAAAGGTAAAGTTAGCTCAATTTTTTTTTGTATTTCAATGAAAAGTTATAATTTGATGTGTATATATAATATATTATAATTAGAAATGTGAAGTAATATTGCCCTGTTTCTTATAAACGATATCTACAGCATCTCTTCTTAACGTCCAACAGTAATCTGCTAACAACAGAATTTCATTTCCCCTGATACCGTTTTTCCATTCGCATTATGTCTCAGTGAAAGCACTCACCGTACTCATCGCTAACGTCGCCCATATTTTCCGCACAAAAATCAAAGTGAGAATGTAGAATGTGCACTTTAGGGGACATATTACAGCCACTAGCGTGAAATACTTGTATCATATCCATTATTAAAGTTTTATAGTTGTCAGCTTTTTTGTTTCCCAAGAAATTCGTGAAAACTTGTACCATCGAGAATCAAGCTGTTTTTTCCTTCGCTGTTAATTTGGTTTCAAAGATTTCATCATCATTTACTATTTGTCGTATCTGAGGTCCAACAAAAATACCGTCTTTCAGTTTTCCTTCTGACATTTTTGAAAACTGCCTTTATTTCATGCCCCAATTTTCAAGTGGAGAGTTGTACATTGTTTTTTCCTGGTCTAAACTGATGTAATGCTCACGTCTGCAACAAGTTTCCATCTGCATTTTCTCTGTAGCCATATCTAACGCAATGCTACAGTTTTTCGAATCATTTTTACTCTATATATGCTGTTCAATTAGGGTAAAAGCCTTGGTCAGTGTTATTAAAGATGCCGGTTTTTGCTACCGTCGGATCAGGTCTATCTTTGCACATATATTAACCGCTTCCCGATCAGGGCGTAATTTGTTACGAGGCTTTCCACATTTAATATACACAAGCAACGCAAAAAAATGCAAAGTCTGCAATGTAATGTTAATGTGCAAAAGCAGAAAAAAATGGGAAATTCATGTCGTCAATAAAAAGCATCGACGCAATAAGAACTATTTTTCGTCTTCTTTACTAATATGTGTGTTTTAACGTCACTGTTATGTCCTACGAGCACCTACGTGAATCATACCAAATATATATTCATTGGGCCATGGCATTAAGTTGTAGGGTTACTAGACAGCTTAAACATTACAAGCAATTGGTGGACGAATCTAACTCCAAATATTCTACTACAACATACACTAAAAATAATAATCCCATATTTTTCGCTAATGCATTACTGCATCAATGATTGGACAGACCTGACAAACATCTGCCATTCGTTCGTGTCGTTGAAGATGTAATTTACATATGTACGTTACCCCAATATGAACAATGTTTTGTTTCGAATAATTTCCGATTCGAATAAATAAACTTGACAAAATGCATCTATGTAAATCATTTGTTCATCAGTGATCTGTTTTTGACTGAATTCAGTATCTATCTTAACATCCTAGGAGTAAATAAGATTATCGATTATATTTATTTGTCATTATCCATGTCTTACTTACATACATATGTCAGGGTCGGTCTCAGTATCGTTCCATATAACCTGATTTTCGTTTGACTAGACAATTTTTTGCTTGTCAGGAGTTTCCTTAGGTTATCCGCGCACCTGGCGATTGGCGATTCGTAGGTCTATTTCCGTTTGTTCTTGGCACTTGTTATCGATCAGGATCCCCAGATACATAGCGCTGTCTATTTCCTCAAAGTTTATTATCTTCCCGTCCTATTTATTATGCACCACAAGGTTATTTCTGTTTTGACTTCCATATTTGTTCTTTAGCTCCATAAATTTGGATTTGCTTATATTGATTTCTAATCCGATGTCTTTTGCTGCTTTCATTAATCAGGAGGTAACGTCTTCTAATTCTTTCCTGCGCCTTGCTATCAGGACTACGTCGTCGGCATAGGTTAGACGCTGGTGACTCTTAGTAAATATAAAGTAAATTTGAATTGTTAATTACTTTTCTTAAATGACGAAGGCTTCCGCTGCCCGAGCACGAGCGAAATGGATATACTTGGAAAAAGTGTTACTTGAATCCGACCTAAGTTTACTTTACTATTAAGATTCTATCATATCCTTTTTGTAAAAAGTTTCTAATTTAAAGATATTGACAGATGTTTCTAGAAATATATAATTATATGTTTAACTAAGACATCAAATAATGCGGGCAAACAGAACATACATATATGTACATATATGTATATAATTCTGCTAGTTTAATATTCATTTCATTCACACAGAAATTACAAGTAACATCTTGAACGATGAATATTTAATATGCATAAATATAAATTTTTGGAAACATTATACCTCAATAACAAAGCTTAATTAATGAAGTTGTTTACAACGTTAAATTAATGCCTTAAAACTTCCCAAAGCATCATTGTAGCAATCTAATTACAATCTTGTTAATGAGTCTTTATTCCATTGTAGCAATTATACTATACTCTTGGCTATGGCTTTACAGCCATTAACTAAATAAAAAAAATGTTTTCCATACGAACCTAACTGATGCTCATTTGTTTTTGCATAGTAATTATAACAATGGAAGCTAATTCCTGCCAAACGTAAACAGATAAAGAAATGCCTACATACATTTCCTCTTCCATTTACTTTGCAAGTGTCGTTAAAACTTAAGTGCCACACAACGCACGCCATGATGTACTACATTATGCAAATTTATGCTCATAATTGTGTGTTAAAATGGCATTCTGTTACTTGTTCTTGTTAAATAAATTGTCATAATATAGAACCTAATTAACTTGATGTTAATTGCTCCGGCTGTTCGTTCCTTTTAAGCGTTTAAATGTCAGTGAAAGATAGATTACTTTTATCCAATTAATAATTAAAGAATTAATGCCACAGATTATTACATTACGAATTAGACATTACACAATAAAATTCAATTTCAACATTGAATTGAATGCGAAATCAATTTCGTTATCTTATTGAGGTGTTCACGTTTAGATGTTGGTTGTTATATAAAAATGTATTGTGAACGAGTTATTTCTCGGCGGTTACAGGGTATTGTAAAATGCTATAATAGCATATGGTATATCTACCTATTTAATACATAACAAATCTGAGATGATATCAATTTTTTATGTATTGAATAGGCAGACGCACTGCAACGTATGTAACACTTTCTTTTGATGTATCCATCAAAATGCTGTTTGAATTAAGGAAGTCACATTTGACTACTAGCTACGATTTTTTGTTGTGAGTAATGGCTCAGATGGAAATTGAATATCGAATGGTTCTCCCGTATTTTATGAACAGATGGGCACATTTTCTTAGTCTGAATGGTGGTGTGAATACTCAAAAGTATGAGCGATCAGAGATGCGATCAAGACGCTCACAGCTACTGCTTTGTTTAATCCTGATAACTCCAATACCCATTCCTTTTTATGTATGTCTCGCGTAACGTTTTTGTTGCACCATCTGTTTGTTAGTTTTCCTTTGCTTTATATGTAAATATCCGTAGCTCGTTTCCCCTAGGTAGCTGATCGCAATTTCATCTACCAAGTTAATTGTCTCGGCATTTTCAATGGCACCTTTTTTTCTGACAAAACTTTATTCCTATGCTAATCTCATGTTAATTGTCGTGCACCACTCGTATCATCGCATATAATCAAACCATTCTTTCCGTATACATACAGTACTGGACAGGTCCAGGGCAAAAACTTTACAGTCTTCGTGAAATTTCGGGCAATCCCTTTAGTATCTGCGTAGGAATAGTTTACATGAAATATCTGTTCACATACAAACAATTTTTATATACAATCGGTACCATTTTGCAGTAGACAGTTCCAAGTTACCATTGGTGATTTACGTGAATCGCATTCCTGAATTTATTGCGACGATTTCAAAAATTAAGGTAACCGACGTTGTCATTGGCAATCGTAACGACTTCTGGACACAAATTATTGGGAGTGGTGAAATCAAATTTGAGCTGTTAGACTGGCTACCACAATTAGCCAACCTTAACATCTTTGGCCGATTCCTGATGACAAAATTTCACAGTCAGCTACAGAAAAACCGCGAAACTTTCTTAACTGAGCTCAGAAACCAACGGGACCTGTTGCCACACGGTCTCTTAGAAAACTTAGTGAACAGCATTCCACAACGGCTACGTACTGTGGTTGACTACAATGGAGGACACACAAAATATTAAATAAACTTTATTTATGTTACTACTTAACTATAATATCTATTTTTTTACTTATTTGTTACCGTTAACTTATGAATGTCCAACCAATATACAACATATAAAATTACTTATAGTTTTTAATTTTTATGTTAGTGATTACAAATAAATCTCCTCGCATACGTTGTCGGAAGCTTATATGTACTCGTATATTTTTATGTCAGCAGTGAATTTTATTTATGTTTTACGTTATCAACACTGTAACAATACACCCCAATAAGTAACCAGCGCAAAACTTAGACCTGTCCAGTAACTGTATGTATAACACTAATAATTCAGATCTCATAATACATATATTTACTTTGCATTGTGCAAACTGACTAATAAAGACAACACAGTGTCGTGTTGTAAAATCTGTCAAAAACTGTAGAGTGTATATGTATTATCCATAATTTTAAAATAGATTTTTTAATGGTGATATATTATCATAAGTATATCACACGGAGAATTTCATATTGATCTTCTTAAACAGAACTAATTATTAACGTGCACTCCTAACACCTTTGTCGTAAATAACTATTTTCCATGTCGTTTCATACTTGAAAAAACATTAAATATGTTTAAAATGCGACAAATAGTAAAAGCAATAATTATTTTCGACCTTTATGTGACAGATATTTATACCTAGCGTTTACTATTTCATACGTTTATCTCATTTCTTCATTATGTATGTTGTATAGTATATGTAATACCTAATGTATCATGCCTCAGTATTTTATTATACTTGTAAATATCGAAGATATAAGAATGTATCCGGTTTGCACATATAACAAAAATAATGTATTCGTCACTTCAGAGCAACAGTAAAACAGTCAATTATATAATCTGATCCAGACAAGTAACGAATAGAAATATAAAAATAAGTCTTATGATTGTCATTAAGTGCGGAATTTATTTTTACGACCCTTACTTTAATTGTAATAGGTTTTGCTGTTATTGCTATATACACTCACTCAACTTGACATTCGAGAAACATAAGCTAATAAACAGGTTCGATATTTACACTTGCACAACAATGTACAAAAAATTGTTTACGTATTTTATTAGAAAACAAAAAATGTCTGAATAATGAAAATATGAACATGAAATATTACGAACATTGTAACAAAAATCGAAAAAGAACAAACAAAACATTACATAATGTGTGAAATTAAGCTGCACAACTTTTCTATGTATTATCTATCTTAGCTATTTAACGAAGGATATGTAGAAACTTTGTAATTCCTTATACGCGATGCGTGATTTGTCCAGCTGGTTTGTACTTCCTAGTAATTCGCCAATCAAATCCTACAGTGGATGTGAATGTTCGCGACTACTAATGCATGTAACAGTTTCCCGTTCAATAGAAAGCAAGTACGACCCCCAATAGCTAATGTAATTTTTAGTATTATAGCGCAATAGAGAAGAAAAAAAGAAATGTCAACTGAAACGGAAATAATAGCGAGAGAGTTGTGTACAATAAGTTCTTGTCAAAGTGCTGACAAGTCAGTTTAAAGAGACTGCGCAGAAAATGACGTGTACAGAGTTATCTTTAAATAGGCAAATCAAACATTTTCAAATTTTTGGGCCCAAAATGCAAAGTCGGTCCGGTTCTTGGTTTATCCTACATTTATACAAATATTGCTGATTTTTCAAATTTACGCATATGGAAGTAAAACATAGATACTAAATTGTTAGATGGTACAAATAGTGAATTGTATATTGAAAAGTAGCTGGTTAGTATTTGCAGGAGATCAAGACAAAGAGACATAAACATAAATATTAGAATTGACCTACAGCGTTGTTAATTTTATTAAGACAGCTTTTATGAGTCGTACAGCTGATCCTTCTATTGTGTATTTAGTTTTTTTTTT
>SMLS01034091.1:0-23087 GCA_004785975.1 Popillia japonica | reverse complement strand
ATATATTATCTTCAGCAAGTGACAAACACTAAGGAATCAAACATTTATAACTGCATCGAACAACTGGATTTAGAGAAATTTAATATCTAGTGTTACGTCACATTTTGGACCTATGTGCACAATTGATTCAATTTCGATTAAAATATTATATAATCGGTATCTATGGATCGATTCGTTCTATTTGAATTAACATTCGCGAAATTTAAATAGGTAATAGTAGTGTTGTTTATTGAGAACAATTTTAAAGTTAGGTTACACAAACACAGGGTTATTAATCAAACTCAAAGAGAATTCAAAATTACACTAATTCATAATGACAACAACACCACCTGACATAACTTGACATTACTATATCTATTATACAGTGCTACCAATTCAAGAAAAAATAAAAAATATATATTGATACATTTCAATAAGTAGGTTTGCTATTATTATATAATTTCGTTAACATTTACAGAATACGTGTCCAAAATCATGCAAAATCAATATTTTACTCGAAACCATTGAGTAACACTTCTTAGGATTCTCTATAATTCATTTAGTCAACATGATTCTTGTTTATTTAAGGTATCTTGTTTGGTTGGAAGCACTTGCACAGTTTCTAGAGTGCCCGTAGTTTCAAATACGTATGATTAAGAAACTACTGTTCTTTGAATTAAGTTATTGCTATATTATATAACACTAGTTTTAGTTGTTAGAGTATACACTGTTGTTTAGAAACTTCCGGCATTCTGGAGACACAATTGCCATTAATTTCTATCATTGTGTTAGTTAGTAGAGTTTTCGACAATTATATTCAGAGATTAGTTTGTTTCAGCTACATTTAGTACTTAAATCTTTGGGAAATAATACAGTTTGTATCGTTTAAATTTTCGACCAACTTGTGTCCTTGCTAGATACCATGTATAATAATATTCCCCCTGAAATATATTCAAATCACTTAGTTGAAGGTTAATTTCTGTTTTCCATCTAATAACATGGTCGTATTCACTATTAAATAGATATTAATGTAAAACAGTTAGATGTTTAAAACAGGATTCTATTTGTGATATCGAGACGCGCATATCTCTTCATTGTAGAGTAACGACATATTCGAGAGCCCATTTAACGAACAATTCAGTTAACTTTAAGTTATGGGATTGTACTCTTAATACGAACGATTCTATAAAATTATCATACGTGCAATGACGCTAAACAAAATTGATACGACCGATCTCCCATATGTATGTTACTACAGTAATATCCCAGGATCAAGGTTAAAGTATCAAAAGCGCGCACTGCTGCTGTTTCTGTAGACATCTAGGCGCCCTGCGACATTCTTAGTGGGCACTTTACTTCCAAAGACGAAACTTTAGTATATTCAGTTTTCTTATCGAATAGTTCTCGATCATTACCCCGGAAATGCTTACCATTATGCAATTTAGCAATTTTAAACAAATATCCCTGTAAATTGTAACGGTTTAGTGCTTTTTAAGTACAGTGAAATACATACATATGTACGTTTTATTATCCAGATAGTTTTTCCACTTGTTAGGTCAATGATAACACTTGTAATTCGCACAAAAGTCAAATTTATTCCAAAACCTTCACAATATACAAATATAATCTGGATTTCGTAACAACTTTCGTAACAACTTCTTCAGTGACATTTATTTAGTGTCAAAATATAAACAAATAACTAGCCATGCCTATCAACAAAATTATCTACAGACAAAGAAATTCAGTGATATATAAGATTGTGTTTACAAAATAGTGGACTTAAGTGACAAAATTAAATACGAATTTAAAAAATCAGATATAAACGTTACATTTGCACCATACAATAACAGACAGTTATTTACAAATTTAAAAACTAAGTTTAAAAAGATAATGAAAGTAATGTAGTAAATAAATTAGAATGCAAAGACTGTAATAAATGTTACGTAGGGCAAACTAGACAGTACCTAAAAAACCGACTGTATAATCATCAATACACTGTAACGCATAACATAACCGCGGAAACTGCTTTGTCTAAGCATTTTAAAGAATTACGACATAACTTTGATTTTGAAAATGTTAAGATTTAAAAAAAAGAAAATAGTTATAAAAAAGATTAATATATGAAATGATATACATTAAAAAAGAAAATAAATAATTAAGAATTTTATAAAATTAAGCTCTTGACTAGGTTTTTTGCCATGTTTTTCACTAGTCCTTGAACAGAATTGTTAGAGCTTGACAAAAAAACGCATTGGTATAAGGAGCATTAGTGTTATGATTATAAATTTACATTTGAAAATATCTTTAATTGTTTACTATATTGTAAGCATAATCCTATTAGTCAAACTTATGCTCCATTGAATACCCAATTGTTTATGAACACTTGATGCTGTTAGTCATGTAGATAGATACGTATGTACATACTTATATAAAAATACATATGTAAAAGGCATATTTATTATCGTTTTCTATACAAATATGACCTCTTTTTGGTAAATATGGACTCGGTCCCCGTGAAGAAAGAAAGTAATAAGGAAATGTAATTCTTATTTAACGGTATTCGTTTAGTCTGACAGTTTGTATCGTAATCGAAATGTGCAACCTATCAGTTTTTCCTTGTTAGAAAACAACGAGAAGAGTACCTACATTTGTATACAATTCTTCTGGGTTCATCGTGGTTTATTAAATTTAAACGGTTAAAGTCAAAAAATATGTTTTTAAATAATTTTGGATTCTGTGCAGGTAAGAAAATTTTAAATCCTCTAATAGACTGTGGATCTTACAACATACGTATGCACCAATAATGTGAAGTGTTCGCTCTCTATTTTATTATTACCGTAATTGCATAAAAGTAGATTTGCTGACATTTCGCAGTCAATTCATGTCATATGTACATATATGCTTTTTTCGTTTGAGTTTGCACTGCATGATGCTTTTTAAGAGAGGAGAGTCATTTTCACTGCAAGAAATATCATCACTGTTGACAAGAAATTTTAACATATATTTTAGTGCGCATTATCGTTCATGCAAGTTTTTATGTGACCACTTTACTCTATGGTAACTTTACAGTAGCAAGATAGAAATTTTTGAGCTTTGGGTAAGTTCGAGGGCATAAATTTTCACCAGGATGAGGTTTTACTTTCTTATACAAAAAGAGTACCTTGAGATAGTTTGAGAAAATAACTAATCATTGATAATCAGATATGTACATTAAACTCTTCCGACTTTGATGTTAAGAATTACATAAAGAAGTAGTTTATATGTTGATCGCAAGTAACATAAGAAACTTCAGAATCAAATAAAACTCTAATTAATAATATCTATAGGGTTGTTTTCGTTTCGTATTCTTAACGATTCAGAACCAGTTGTAATAGTAGGCCATCATAATCATCATTGTATGACTAATATCTAGTATAACTTTTATTTGGTCGCACGTTTAGAACGATTCTGAACTGGTTCAAGTGTGGAACCAAAACGAGCCTTATGCGAATGCATATTATGAGCGCGTACACACAAAAAGAACTTGTAATAACAATAAAATTTCACTGACGTAGTAAACGTAAATTAAATGGTATTAACTATTTGAGTGTCGGTAGTATAAGTAATTTATCCTGCTTGCTAAATTAACTACACAGCTCAAATATAAAATAAATAACCCTAACCAGCAACCGTAGGTACTTATAAGTAAATACATATGTATGTACATATTTGTTGCCAAAACCTGTTTGACCTTATGCAGATGATATAAAATTGCAAACTGAACAAGAGCTACTGCTGAAAACATCCTCGCACAATTAGTAACAACGCACCACATATTAAATCACGCGGTAAACACTTCCAAGGTCGCAAGCGCGCGAGGGTAAGTGAATTCGTAAACCATACCATGAGTGTCGATTGCAGAATTCAATTAGAGCGTAGAAAGGTTGAAATAAAAGAAATTACATAGAATTTAAACAAGTCAAACAATGAATGCAAAAATAGTCATAGCGATGTGCGAAGATTAGATACATGAAAGGAGATTTCATTGACCTGATTGACTTGAGATCATTACGTTTAACATTTTTCTGAAGAACTGTACAATTTTTCGCTCTTTCAGCAGATACAGCCTAAGAACACTTCTGAATTATCTTAAGAATTGCAAAGAACAACTACAATTGTGTTCATCAGGTCGTAATTAGAGAAAAGGATGCAGTTATAATATAGTAAAAAATATGCGCAGTTTTAACATTGGCACGTGTTAGTTTTGTATTTTCCTCCAAAGTGTTTTGATAGATGTAATATTGGAAAGCTTCTCACAGATATCTAATTCTACAAATTGCTGTGCAAACTATAAAAAATATAAAGACACTTAATTTAATTATTATTTTAACTTCTGCTCTGGATGTGTAATCAATAAAAAGTAAATTTTAAGTAAATTAACGACTTTGGCCACATAAAGACACCTACTAATAAATTTAACATCTATTACACTTGTCATATTCTGCTCAAAAACCGAACTTTATGTTTTTCGGTATACTTATTATCCAGATAGTTTTTCGGTATACTGAATCCAAGTATGATATCCGTGTTTTCCAGCAGGTCAGAATTGTTGACAAAACCCAAGGACTAACAGATTGCAGGTTTATTAAAACCCATTCAAAACTGTTTATTAAATAGGTACCCGTATGACCTGAAAACTA
This sequence comes from Popillia japonica, assembly GCA_004785975.1. NCBI lineage: Eukaryota > Metazoa > Arthropoda > Insecta > Coleoptera > Scarabaeidae > Popillia > Popillia japonica. The sequence continues at coordinate 18,429 of SMLS01034091.1, read as the reverse complement.
ACAAATATATAAACGTAAAATTTACAAATTAATAATAGGGTGCAACTCACTCAGTCGCTCTGCAGTGATTTTGTTGCTTTTGAAACCTTCTATTTAGGCTTCATCTTTTATGTGTCTCTACCTTAGTTTCATTGAGCAACTGCCATGTTCCGTCATTTCTGGTATCTTTTTCTATCTCTTTACGTCCTGGTGGAGACGTTTGCCTTCGAGGTTCTCTGGATAGTAATTCAAGTTGGAGTGAACAAAGTGCAATTTAAAACGGATGCCATTTTTGAATTCAGCAGAACAAAAACACGTAAGAATACACCATTTCCTTCACAGTAGATTTGTGTTATCAATTGCCTCAATATGTGCAACCATCTCTGGATATTTTTAGACCGTGTTTGTTGGGTGCATTTTTATAGTAGAGTTAGTCTGGTTACAAGGTCTTACTTCAACATGTAGATACAGGAGAGTGTTCGATGTAATAAAAGGTAGTAGATAAGTTACATAACAAGGTATGAACATTCATGTACTTTATGCTGTGAGGAAATACATGTATGAATGACTAGCAGTAAGCAAGAATCCATATACTTGTCTTCTGCTCACCAGATTGCTTAGAGCTAGCGCCACCATAAGAAAACCGATCACTACGTAACACTGTATACTCCGAGAAAATTGTTAAAGTATGCGAGTAACCATTAACTAACTTGATAAAACTATCTACATCGTTATTGATTTTAGTCGATACTTTACTACCTCACTTTATAAATATACAATATACTTTGTAAATATACAATATTCAACGAGGAAACGGAGTATCGGTTAAATTAGTATTTGCTTAAGACGAACAGCAATCTCAAAATTCAGAAGATAAGCACAACGTATTCGATTTCAATATGTGTTTATACTATCTGATAAACATTTACCTTAAAACTATATGTATATGGGGTTCTCGTGAAAAAGATTTATTTTTAATGAATCGCTTGTATTGTGTTAACTAAAGCCATATTGAAATATAATCAATGTTAAAAAAAATATAACCATGTCTGGATAGTTCTGCAATACCACAGTATAATTATTTATATATTTGAATGATAAATATATGTATTTTCACAATTAGGTATGATATAAAAGTATATATAACATTAGTTTTAAATAACTCAAAATAAATCAGGGGGTGAAAGGTACAAAGATACAAACTAATACAAAATCTTGTGGTCCCATGTGCACGAAGTAATGAGAAAATGATTTTTCTTTAGTTGAGTTTGGCGCTGACGCATATATCATATGAGAATCATCAACTGTCTGTACTCATATGTACATATGTTACATTGAACGTTGCGCTTTACATTTTGTTTACTATCGTTTAGTATGCACTTGGCGTTAGCCGTGGATACATGTGTTCGCAATGACAGCGTATAAGAATGTCGAATATACCGATACGATTTTAATTTATCGAGAAACAGAGCAAAATAGTCTTGCAGCAGAACGACTTCATCCTTCGATTGTGACGACTATGGAAGCTGTATAGGGTAGAGTGTTTGTTGTCAGAGTGCGCGGTCGGTAAGAGTGTGCACTGCTCATAAAACACTCCTTTTACATATTGTCTGTGACTAACTTCTGCTTTTATCTGTCATTTGTGATACAAAACACCTTGCATACGTAGTAGATCCAAAATAAACCAAATATACGAAGTCCAGGAGAGAACAAACTTACCTTATAGCCGCAAGACGTTTCGAATGAAGCCAGAAAGCTTCAGATTAGGGTCAAGAAGGGCGAAAGCCAGAGGAAAGTTTCACTTTCCTTTGTATTGGCAGAGAGTACATTGAGAAAACGTCTTAAAAGAAGTAGTGTGGCGACATAACTTCATGATATGATAGATATGATTTCACATTAACCAAGGAAATGGAGGTTGAACGTTCTAACCACATACAAGCATTAGATAACATATTCTATGGTTTGACTACAAAATCAATAAGCTTTGGCATTTGAATTTGTTGAAGCAAACAATATGCAGCATCACTTTAATTCTGCAGCACGAATGGAAGAAAAAGGTTGGCTGCGTAGTTTTTTGAAGAGAAATAATCACATATCTTTGAGACAACCAACCACTACCAGCCGTCGGCTTTAATCGGTGTGTTCAATTCTATGACAACTTGCACAACCTACTCACAAAATATTTTCCTCTACATGCCATATATGATCTCCAGTATCACCAGTTCACGGTATCGGTATCTCCACAGTTCCGACGAAACCCCCTAAAGTACCTTCAACAAAAGGCAAAAGATGTGTTAATAAGATATCCAGTGCAGAAAGGGGTATCCACGTGACTGTCATATGCGCCATGAGTCCAAGTGGACACTTTGTTCCTCCTGCATTCATATACCCTCGGAAAAGAATGAAAGTGAGCTACTGGAGAAATTGTTTCTTCAATATATCATTTTATACAACACACAAACCTTTCCAAGGAACAAGCAATCCTCTTAATAACCACAGCTCATACTCATTGAAATTTTGAGCAAAATAATATTGTGGCACTAACGCTTCTCCCTCACAGCAGCCATGGATTGCAACCATTGGACAGATGTTTTTCTCCCCTTTGAAAAAGTATTATTCTAATGAGTGCAAAAACTGGGTAACCAATCATCCCGGTCGGACAATAACGATTTACCAAATGGCTTCAACGTTCATCCCAGCTTACCGCCTCGACTAAATTGTAAAGGTAAGAAATCGGAAGTACTTATGAGCTCATCGTACAAGATGTTATTGCGTGAAGAAGCCAGCCGGAAAAGGAAACCAGAAGCAAACAGAAAGAGGAATGCAAAAGCCAAAAAAAAACAAAATCAACCCCTAAAAAGAAGATGTGCAGTTGCCTAGGGTGTAACGAAATCTTCAAGGAAGCTATATCCGAAGATTGGATTGAATCTATTTTATATGTTCAGTGGTGGCATGACAAATGTACCACGTATTCTGCTCCTTATGTCCGCACTCTTAGAACAGTCTACCCTATCGGCCTCAGTATACAGGTCCAGTAATTCCACGTTACGAAGCATTGAGAGATCACGCAGGCTGCTCCGACCATATGAAAATTACTACGATATACAACAAGACTTCTCGCAAGGTGGTAGAATACCCCTAAATGTTTGTGTAGGGTTGGTAGGCGATCCATTTTTTGGACCATATTTGCTTCGACAGCAATTGAATGCAGACTTGTATATATACTTTCTCCTGCCTGCATTACCCGAGTATTTGGATGACATATTATTGGTGATACAACAACTATGGTTTATGCTCCACGGAGTATCCGGGCGCATAGTTATAGAGCTACACAACAATTTCTAAACGGAACTTTCGCACATTGAATTGGACGTGGAAGTCACATTCCGTGGCCGGTTCGTAGTCTAGATCTAAATCCATTTGGAATGTCAAAATGTGAAATGTCAAATGTATTGTCAAAATTGTAGTTAATTGTCAGGTTGTATGGAAGAACATTTTAAAAATGAATACCGCCTAATAAAGCCGATATTATTATTATTATTATTATTATTATTATTATTAGGCATTTTCTGCTGGGATACATGAAAAGTTTAGTGTATGATCGCCATACCGATATTGAAAATGTCGAAGACCTGCAAGACGGCAATTTTGTTGCAGCACAACGCATTTGTCACAACATGTTGGTATTACAGCTCACGGTGAACACAAATTTGGAAATGTTTTGTCCTGTTTGTCCCGCATGTCAGAACCATCACAAACATAAAAAAACGAAATCATTACAAACATGACGAATCCAGTATTCATGACTCAACTATCGACATATTCTTTCTAAATTATAATATTTATGTGTTGTTTCTGCCTTGATCTCGTGCAAATACCAACCAGCTGCGTTTGAATACACTATTTATGATCTAACAATTTCTTTTTGATTTGTACTTGCATATGCGTGAACTTGATTAATTGGCGGTATTACTTATTTATTTATTTATTTATTTATTTAAATTTTGACCAACGGGAAAACTCCCAAAAAGGTCACAAAAATATACAAACTTATAACACACACCGTACAGATAATATTAATATGTAACATAACATAACAAATTAAATTAAAATGATATACATATATAATGCGAATAAAGAAAACTCAAAACTAAATCCAAAATCTAATTTACGTAAGATGCAACAACATGAGCTGGCTAGTAAATTGCGTATATGACATTGTAAAAATGTCTATGTCTTTCGGAAGACTATTTAGTTCTCGTACGGTAAATAAATAAATTACTATAAATATGTGCAGGATAAAGAAAGAAATTGACCGACTTTAAAACTGAAACATTTTTATTGTATTACAACTAAATTTCTTTATTGATTTTACATACTTCTAAGTAGCTTTCAAATTTGTGTAGTTTAACTATTTACGAGTAACCTCGTATATGTATGCTATCTACTGGTTCTAGCTTTTGCGGCTATTTATCAGATCTGAAGCGAGCGGGTGGGAAGCGAATTAATGGTAACTCCCATATTTTAACAACTTTGAATAATGCAGACAAAATTTGTATTTAGATTTCGACACCAATTTGATGCCTTAACTTGTGAGCCAATTGTAATAAACACACAAAATTACATACTAATTTTTTTCTTATTTGTGCTACGTATTGCACAATTTTAACAAATCTTTCACCGATTCTTGTAATTTAATTAACTTTTTATTTATTATTAGGTGTTCTACTGTCCCTCGAAAGGAGTTTGGTCTTTGTCATTTTTAATTAACCTCGCCTTGGAACTTCCTCGTTCAACAGCTGCAGAAGATACGACGATACAAACTGTTTGTTAAGTAAGTAAGCAGTCACAGATACCATGTAAAAACTCTTTTGGCTATTTGTTAGTAAATTTAATTTGTTTTGACTTGTACTACTTATTCAATTTTAAATTAAGAGAAAATACTGTAACAATTGTGATGATGTTCGGAAACAAATGAGACTGACAATCAATATCGGCCGTTTTTCCACGTATTCACTTTAAATGTCTAGATATTATGTGGATAGACATTGTGCAGCCTTAGTGGCTGTCTGTAAGTAATATTTCAACTTTCCTTTCCATTATGGACATTTTTCTTTACCCCAGAGGTAGAATACATTCTTATGTGAAGTAATTTATTGTTGCTCTAGCGCATGAGCTATTGCAAGTTTTTAGAATCGCTAGCGAAGTTTGAAACTATTTTCTCGTGCATACAACGCTAATTGAATAAAGGCGCTTAAAATATATCTAAGAAAATAAGTGTTTTCGATAAAATAATGCTTTTGTATTCGAAAACAACGGCAGATTTCTGAAGCATATATTGCGTGCAAATTTGAGTAATAAATTTGAAATTTTAGCACGCATAACTTTCAAGAAACACAAAGGGGTAGGTCGTTATTATCATAAAAAGTGCTATATTGTTTCTACGGCAATTTCGGCGGTAGCATAACTAAAAAAGGATATTGCGTCTATACGGAGGCTAAACCCTAAAAATTTCCATTGCGTCGTCGAATTCAACTAGACATCGTGAAAAATATATTGAAAGCTTTTTATTTAGTTCTTTCTTTCGGGTTTCAATATCTTTTTGCTTATGTGCAAACTATCTATCTAATCTAATATACCTATGAGCAGATACTTATGAACTGTGTGCCGTCTGTGACAAAATCATTGCAAATCTAAGTTTGACAAATCTTCGAATGTCTATGCAACTAAACTTATACATATCAACCATATAATAATATAACATATAGTATAATATATATTTCTGTTCACACTTGTACAAAAAAATACATTGAACTCGTCAATAAAACATGGTATAAATATATAGATATATATATGTACATGCACATACAACATAAACCTGTCGTGTTATAATATCAAAATTTAAAGACATGCACAATACAATTTAAAAAGTAGTTACATGGAATTCATTTACAGTGTAAAATGCGTTTGTTACTAGATGCTTCTTTAAAATGGTTTTATATTTAGTGAAAGGCAGTTGTTTTATTTTGTCAGGAATTTTGTTGTAAATTTTAATGCACTGCGTGATAACATTTTTTTGTACTTTTGTTAAATGAGTTTGTGGCGGCAGTAGAGTGTAATTTGCTATTCCTCGAGTTTTGTGTGAATGTGAAAGTTTATACCGTTGAAACAGTTCTTCGTAGTTCAATTTAACAAAAAGTGCGCATTCGAAAATATAAAGACTGGGCAGAGTTAAAATGCAATAGAAAAAACTTTTACACGAGTCTCTGCTTGATATATTGAATATAGCTCGCATACAAGATTTTTTAATTTTAAAAATGCGGTCAGTCTCAACAGAGTTTCCCCAGAATATAGCGCCATATCTGAGGCGTGAATGAACACAGGCATAGTACGCACTAATACTCGCTTCAACGCTCACACTTCCCGAAATTCTTCTTAAGCAGTGGCAGTACTTACAGAGCGACGACGCCAAATAGTTAATGTGTGTCTTGCACGAGAGTTCACTGTCCACTTTCACACCTAGAAACATTGCTTCTTGGCAGTTCACCAGATTTTCGTTAACGTAACTTATAGTTAGTGGATTATTTTTATCTTCAAATGAAAGCAACTTTGTCTTTTTTATGTTCAGCTTTAGATGATTTGATGCGAACCACTTGTCAAGTACAACTAAATTATCACTTACAATAGCGGTAAGATCACCCAGTGCTTCCGCGTGTGCCACTGAAGAGGAATCGTCAGCAAACAAAACGGTAACTTCCTTAGTAATCGACGGTAAATTGTTAATACAAAGTAGGAACAAAAGAGGTCCCAAAATTGAACCCTGAGGCACGCCATATGTAACGTCAATCCATTCTGATAAAATCTCTTCTCCAGTTTCTGTGTATGCCATAGTACACTATTTTCGACCGGAGAGATACGATCTTATCCAATTAAGTGCCAATCCCCTGAACCCCAGTCTTTCCCTCTTTTGGCACAGTATTTTATGATCCGCACAATAGAATGCTCTTGATAGATCCATAAATAAACAGGCAAAATAAAAATGTTTCATATAATGTAATTATGTGTAATTCGGAGTATTTCGTAAATAATTTTTGATTAATAATAAGTAGGTAAATATAATGAAGTTCTTGAACGTAATAACAAAAATTGTAAGTAATAGGTTTGTTAATAGGTGTATTGAAGTACTAACTCCTAGGTGGCTTTCTACGCCGTTGTAATTAGTATAGTCTTTTTCATTTTGCACCTAACTATATACAGTAAAACCTGTGTTAGCGGCCACCTGTATATATATATAACGGCCACCTGTGATAACGGCCAGCTTTATAATGAAACGGGATAGAATTATTTTACAACAGCAGCTGATTGTAGCAGTTTTCGGAACCGCCTCTTCATTCGATCAGTTTATGTTTATCGTTGTATTTGTGAAGTGTTTGAATATGTCGCTAAAAAGAAAACGTTCGTCACTGAAAGACAAAATTGATATTATCGAGGAGAGTGACAAGTATAATTTAAGTTCGCGGAAGTTAGCCGAAAAATTCGGATTAGGAAAAACTCATATTAACGATATCTTAAAACATAAAAGTGATATCAAAAGGAAGTATGAAGAAGGTATTAAATTGAATCAGAAACGGAAATTCCCTAAAACGGGTGGAGTAGCAGTGGATCAAGTTGTGTATACGTGGTTCTGCATGGCTAGAAATAAAAACATTTCCATATCTGAATCATTGATTAAACAAAAGGAGCTAGAGACAGCAAGAAATTTAAACATTGAAAATTTTTGGTGCTTCAAATAGTTGGTTGGAATGTTTCTGTCGAAGGCACAATATCACTTTTAAATCAATTTGCGGTGAGTCCGCTCACCTCCAAACACTACGTCGTATTGTCAAAAGACTATTAACGTTCGTTGAGAGTGATTGTGACTTTGAAGATTCAGAAAAGAGCATAAATCTAACAAGTTCGCTAATATGGATTGCGAAAACAGGTTTCTCGATCTACCATTACAAACTGTTGTTCCAAAGCTGAATTCGCAGAAGTAGTTCAATCTACTGAAGATTTTTGCGAGGAGGATGAAATACCCATTGCTAAGCTACATATTTCCAAAAGTCGGCAGTGCAATGGCAAGTTTAGTTTTGCTTCCATTGACAATGATGACCCTACAGAAAATCCTGATTTTAGTATAGCAGAAATAGTTGAAGAACTATGCAATAATGATGATGATTCCGATAACAATGAGATAGAAGAGCTTGAAGATCCAAAATCAACTTTGTCAAATACAGGTGCAATGTGTGAAAAATTAAGAGAAATATAGAGTTACTTCCTGTGCAACAATAATGGTGACATGGTATAGACATTTCAAAAATTTTACACAAATGTAAAAGTGAAGTTTATAAATCTAAGTAAAAAAATTTAAAACAAACAAAAATTGAACCATTTTTTATCAAAAAATTAAAGCAATCTATGTAAACGTATACTTATATAATATATATTATCAATGAACGCAAAACAAAATGTATACACATTTAGTTCACCAATATACGAACATATGTGTCTGTATTCTCTATCTTAAGTTTAAATAAAATCATTTAAAATAATGTCCAAATGAATTTTATTTCTAAAAGGAAGATAATAGCTATCATGTGAAAATATATGCTTAGAATTTGGCGTGAGTAATATCCATCACCTGTGTTTTGCGGCCACCTTTGAATAACGGCCAACAATTTGGATATTTTTAGTGGCTGCTATTCACAGGTTTTACTGTATTTCCTTTTTCATTTTTGCATTCAATACGCCAAATTTTATAAATTTAAAAAAGCAACGGTTTTTTTCTTAATTTTTATTTTGTACTAGCGCATTTTAACACTAAGTTTCAATATATATGTATATATCATCTGTTTGTGATACACATATTTATATTTTATATTAGCGTGACTTGATTACGACAAAATAATTTATATTCTTATACATCTCCTGACAAATTTAATTTTCCATTCCATTTTGACTTGTAAGTATTATTTTAACTGTAATTTATCCACATTCATTATTTAAATGTATCTCTAGAAAATTCAATTTAACTTTTTCATAAGATGTGTACTAGCATTAAGGTATTTTGCAGAATCTCCTGAAAACGGCCTAGTGTCAAAACATGTAGAGATATTAATAAGGGTGATTCTCAATATATGCGACAAACTTTAAGAGCTGATTCCTGAGATTATTTTGATCATAAAAGTTCATATGAGTATATGTCCAAAACGGTTTGGTTTTAAAGTTATAGAATGTTTAATAGTAAGTTAACTCATTTAATGTTTTTATTATAAATACAACAAAATAATTAGTAAAAGATAATTAACTTATACTAACTGTTGAAAATGACCACCCCCAACTATAATACAAGCTTCTATCCTCCGTTGTATTGACTGGCGAGTCAGTTCTAAAATACCAGGGGTATTTCGAATTGTTTGAAAAGCTGTGATAATACGATTTCTCAGTTCATCAACATTTTCAATGGGAGTTGTATAAACTAAAGATTTAAGGTAACCCCAAAGAAAAAAATCCAAACAATTTAAGTCTGGAGACCGAGGAAGCCACGGTTGTGGACCTTCCCGTGCTATCCACCGGCCTGGATACGTATTGTCCAAAAATTCGCGAACAACTAAACTAAAATGCGCTAGAGCACCGTCATGCATAAAATACGTTTGTAATCTTAATTGCAACTGAACTTCTTCCAGCAGTAGTGGTAGCTCTTCTTCAAGAAAATTGCTGTATACCTCGCCATTTAACAGCATCGGTAAAAAATGTGGACCTATCAAATGATCTCCAACAATTCCGGCTCACACATTAACAGAGAATTGATGTTGATGACGGTCATTCACTATTTCGTGCGGATTTTCTTCGGCCCATATGTGATTATTATGAAAACTAATAATCGCGTTTCTAGAGAAAGTAGCGTCATCGGCGAATAATATTTGAGCCAAATAGGCAGGATTTTGTGCGATTTTGTGTTGTATCCATTGACAAAAAGCCACTCTTTGCGGAAAATCTGCTGGCAAAAGTGCCTGCACCCGTTGAATGTGCTATGGATACAACAGTTGATCTTTCAATATTCTCCAAACTGTGACCTAACTAATGTTTAAAGCAAACGCAATTTTTCTGGTGCTTGTAGTAGGACGTTCCTCAATTTCATTTAGTACCATTTCTTCAACTTGTGGAGTTCTCACTGTAGATGGGTGCCCGTTATCAGTCGTTTGTTTTTTAAAACTTCCCGTTTCACTAAGACGTTGGTGAAGACGGGAAAATATTGAATGATGCGGAATGATACGGTTCGGGTATCGTTCTTCATAAAGACGTCTAGCACCACGCGAATTTCCATTAGCAAGACCGTAAACGAAATGCGTATCACACATCTCAGCATTCGTGTAATTCATTTTAAAAAACAGAAACTGTCAATAAACTGAATGAATACTCTGACAACTATTGACAAATATTGAAATGACAAATAAATAATTCTCTCTCAACACAATTGTTTTTTTAGACATTTTTTATTATAAACATTCAATAACTTTAAAACCAAACCCTTTTGGACATATACTCATATGAACTTTTATGATCAAAATAACCTCAGGAATCAGCTCTTAAAGTTTGTCGCATATATTGAGAATCACCCTGTATAGTGAGAAGACCTTTGGTTTCTCATTTTATCATTATATATAAATTTGATTGTTGTCGGCCTCCTGTCTCTTTTAACAATAGCATAAATATCTTCTACATCAGAAATGACCAATTCCCGAGTACATTTTTAAAATACTGGTAGTTAATAATAATAATACACATTTATTATATTACATATATGTATTAAGCTTGATATTGGCGCTTCAATAGCACATCCGAAAATTTGTTAATAGGATACACCCCAACGAACTTATTGGCTTTTATAAATTTGTTTTGAGAGAGAGAGAGGAGTATAATCTTGTTGTTCATTCGTAGTGTATTTTTTTATAAAACGAATAGCTAAATCTAATCGACATCCTTGGAATAATTCGCAATAAGGTTATTGGTTCATATTTTATCGATGGAAACTTAAATGGCGAAAAATGTAGAAACATTTTGCAGAAGGAACTTCGAGTATTACTTGAACACCTACCCTTGGACGCACGACAAACAATGTGGTTCCAAAATGACGGTATTCGAGCACATTACTCAGCACATTACTCAGCACGAGAAGAATTAGCTCGAGCCTACAATCGTCGATGGATCGCAGGAGTTGGTCGATTGTCTTGCCATGCAAGATCGGCCCTGACTTCTTTTTGTGGGGCCACTTAAAGCCTGACGTTTATACAGATCGTGGATCGAGTTCGGCACCATTCATTGAGCCACCTACATTATAATAAATCTTATTAAGATCTTTGTTTGATTTGGTGCAGTGTTTTAGAGATATTTCGTTGTCTCAAGATAAAAAAACTCACCCGGTACTGGGAGAAAGGTTCTGCGGTAAGAGCGTACTCGAACTGGTATACAGACTGCTCCAAAGCGGAATAATGCGTAGGAGGCGGCATGTACAGAGGATAGACTAGTAAGGTCTTTCGATAGGCAAGGACACAACGATCTCTGACGCTGAGGTAGCAGCAATCCACCATTGCGCTAGAGAAGTGGAAAGATGGACCGAGCTCGGTAAGGGCGTCGCTATCTTCTCAAACAGCCAAGCAACACTCAAAGCGATTGGTTCAGCAAGTGTTGACTCCAAACTGGTTTGGATTGCGTAAATTCTTTAAACGATGTGGGTGCCCAAAGGAAACTAAGTTTGGCCTGGGTTTCCAGCCACGAGGGCTTGAAGGGATATGAGGCGGCAGACGAGCCGGCCATACAAGATTCATCAAGGCAATTCGTCGGACCTGTCCCATCATTCGAGACCACCAAATCACAAATCAGAAAGTCCATCCACGAATCGACACAGAACAAGTTCAGGGAATGGTGGCACAGATCACCAGGACAAAGACAGGAAAAAGAAAAGAAGTCTGAATTCGCTAGAAACCTGCTGGGTAAAGACAGGAAAACCGTAAAAATGATAGTAGGTCTCTTAACAGGTCACTGTAGACTAAATAGATAGGTATATGTATAACATAGGCCTAGCGAAAGATGCCACATGCAGATTCTGCAAGGAGGAAGAAACTCCAGTCCGTGTGCTGTGCCATTGTGAAGGTATGGTAAGGACAAGGTTGCTAATGTTAGGCACAGAGAATCCCACAGCGCACAGCGACATTAAGGAGCCGCCCTCAAGGACGCTAAGCCTCATAAAGAAGGCAAAGTTAGAGGGCGCCACGATAGACCTAGAAGGTCGCGGTGAAAGAGGCCCGTAGTGCCACCACTACCCCTAACCTAATTTAATCTAATCACTTGGTATATTTCGTTTTCTTATGTTCATGTAAATAGAAATAAAAAAAAAAACTTTTAAATCCTTGAAATACTAAAACTATTGTTTTACAGATTTCTTTACAATTTTTGCAGTTTTTAACATTCAGTGTTTCATTACAATTTCCGGAAAGCCACGATACATTAAATAAGCGTAAAAAGAAACGGAAAAAAGTGCCCAAGTATCTCATAAACATCAGCACTTTGGAGCAGTGACTATGTTTCTCAGATTCTCCATTAGCCGTGCAAGGAAAGAGTGCACAAAGTGAATATTTAACCTTATTCGCCTTTAAGAAGCATTAAACGAAGTAAGAAAAAAGTACACAGTTTAAGTATTAGCCCTAATCAGCGTTTTCTATTGTAGCATTTCCAAGTAGTAGATATACTTACATATATACTGCTCGTATAATTCCATATTATGCTTACATTTAGCATTTCTGATATATGGGGATTACTATTGTCGGATTCATTACCCAACACGCCAGAAGGACATAAACAATATATGCATAAATAAAAGATAATAATAAATCTGTCCTGTACGAGGCCCCATAACTACGTAAATATGGCGAATTACAGTGTAGTGATTGTTTGTATTGTTTACTGGTTTCTTAGAATAAATTGGAAAATATAAAGTCAGGAAGTACCGCATAGTCGTGTATAATTATTAGAATTTTACGATGATAGAAATTTATCGTTTTATCATCATTAAAGTTCGCATTTATGAAAACATTCCAGGCGTTAATGCCGTGAAATATATATAAATTCACCTTTTATCTATATTCATCTTTAATGTACTTACTAAGGAAACGTAAACGCGAAGGTAAGGTAGAGAAAATATTGCTGTAATTAGAGAATTCCTCACATCACTGTGGAACAATAGAAACCTGCCTGGGAAAGATACCAGCCGCAATTGTGCGTGCATAGCAGAAAGTAAAGAGAATTCACAAGTCCACATACTCCACTACATACTTGTACCCTCTCCCCCTCTAATGCCAATATTTTGTTAACCTTCGTTTGTAGTAAAAAGCTAAAACTTATTTACTTGTAAGCTAAAAAGTAGCTTACCAATAAATTGTTATTCAAATCTATTACATTCTTAATGAATGTAAAACAAATCGCAGCTATTTTTCTTTTCATAGTTAATTATTCCTCGTCAATTATGTTTAGCAGCTATAAACTATGTATGTACACTCTCGTTCTAAAGTAATGTCTCCCCCAGCCAACGGGTTCATATCAATAACGTTTTCCAATGGACGTACTCTAGCCATCGGGCGACATCGGTTATAGCAAAGCTGGGTAACCGAGGTCGCTCGACGGCTAGAGTACGTCCATTGGAAGACGTTATTGATATGAACCCGTTGGTTGGGGGAGACATTATTTTAGAATGAGCATGTACATATATTTATATACAATAGCATACAAACACAATACATTTACAGATAAAGTAATAAATAAAATAAAATAAAAGTAACTAAGGTTTAAAGTGTTTTTCTTCTTAAAGATTTTAAATGTGCCACTCTCAGTCTGCCAAGAAACGTATAGTTTCCTAATAAACACATTGTTATGATGCCCTTTTAAATTTTAGGGCTTCCGATTGGTTCAGAGCTATATATATAGCAACCTGTCCACTTGATTGAGATTTTCATATTTTTATAAGTTGAAGAAGATTTTATTGTACATGGCTTGTAGTAGTACAAAGTACATGTAATAATAATAACTTTATTAGTTTGCGACAGGATAAACTTGTGTAGCTTCTCCGATATAGGACTACCCACATTACGTATTTCAATTAAAATCGTACCTCACTCTCCGAGTAAAAAAACTAATGTCCAAATAATTCTCTCCGATAGAATTATGTATTTTAGTTGCCCTCTATCAACTTTAATACAATTTTTAAATCGTACCTAACGCAAAATCGTGCATTATCTGACGAAGGAAATCTCTATCTATTCCTGCGTTTTCATTTTGAATAGAGTCGTATAGTATTTTCATTTTTGCAAAGAATTTTGGCTTCAAATATCTCTAAACAAAATCAGATACTGTTAAGTCAGAGAACCTAGATGGCCAAGCTAGCACAGTTCCAATGGGCAGACCTACCCCATAACTCAAGAACCTTCACCAGGTTCTCAGTTGTACTGTACTAGGGCTCTCAAACGTCTCATAACGGGAGACTGGCGAGATGAGGGACTACAGACAGAACCGACACCACGTGCGACTGTGAGGAGACACAGACCATGTAGCATCCCCTTGTATGAAAGAACTGCCCGAACTCCTGCTCCCTCGAATTAACAAGCTACTTACATGATGACGTAAATTGAAAAGGTCCATACATGTTAAAAAAGGCATAAATCCACCTAATGAGACATCAGAGCACTACAAATTAAAAGCCTTCCAAAACAAGGCAGTAATTAACACATACAGAGTAAAAACATCAAACTGTTAACATTGTGAATAAAATAAAATCCGTGCTACGTGAAAGCACGACACGGGTCGTCTGTTGAGGTTAGGAGAAACGCCAAAATCGCGCCAACATTTTTGGATACTAAGGTCATCAGAAATTCGGACCAATCACTTACTTTAGATTGGTACACTAACCAAACGTTCTCAGGACGTTACATTAATTATTACTATTCCAACCATCCCTTCAGTCAAAAGGTGAACACTTTGGTCGCTATTAGGAACAGAATGTTCAGATTGTCGTATCCATCTTTTCATCAGAAGAATCTGTCATTTTTACAAATTTATTTTTCAAATAATGGGTAGGTATCCAGCGTGGTAGGTCAACAAAATTCTTTATAATAATGAGGTATACAGTCGTCCTATTAATAATAACACTGTCACTGATGACATTAAACGATGCGGTCGTTTTACATATATTCCTGACGTCAGTCACAAAATTGCTTCTCTCTTTAGACAGTTTTCCCTATCGTTTGGGTATTACAACGCCTCGAGTAGCGGCGTCTTTACTAAATGCAAAGATAAAACATCTTTGTCGCTTACCTCCAACATGGTGTATAGCATTCCGTGCTCTCAATGTGAGGTGATTTATATTGGACAAACGTGCCAATATCTAAAAACTCGTCTACGCCAACATGGTAACGATGTGTCTTAACAAAACTAAAAATCCTAAAAAGACGGCTTTAGTGAAACACTGTTCGAATACTGGGCATGATTTCGACTTTGATAATGTTTCATCTGAAATCACTGAAGGTATGCTACATAAACGTCACTTGCTGGAGATATATTATATTTATTTTATACGTGGGTCTGTCTCTGTCTACTTTCGTAACGATATAGAGGGTTTAAGTAACATCTACTCCTTCATAATATTACTGGATAAGTCGAAATACAGAGGTTCTCCTCTTGTCTGGATAGGAATCACTTACAAGATGGCTTGGATGACGATACCCTCTAATTTCATAATTTCAATTTTCGCCCTTAAATAATCCCTTAATAATAATATAATACATATATTTTACATTTTAAATTTGTATAGTGTGTGTAGTGTACACACCTTTATTTTTGTCCAAATGTGTACACTACTCTATTCTTTCAAATGCTACTACCTATTCCCCCATAAATTTGGCGCGATTTTGGCATGTGCCCTAACGTCAACAAACGACCCGTGGCGTGCTTTCACGTAGCACGGATTTTATTTTATTCACAATGTTAACAGTTTGATGTTTTTACTCTGTATTTGTTAATTACTGCCTTTCTTGGAAGGCTTTTAATGTGTAGTGCTCTGATGTCTCATTAGGTGGGTTTATGCCTTTTTTAACATGTATGGACCTTTTCAATTTACGTCGTCATGTATGTAGCTTGTTAATGAGATTTGTATAACTCTAACTTTGTACTATATGATTTACAGTTGTCACTTTGATGAAGAAATAAAATACTTTCGAAAGCTTAGCGACAAGAAAGTCGATTTATTTCTGTCTAACTGGCTGCTACACCCAAAATTCTTATATCCTCCGTTTTTATTCCTAATAAATTTACTGTTTACGTTTTTAAACGCCGCACTTTATCCGGAGATCTTAATATAAATTCTTAGGCATTATAACTAATTCTCAACTTTGCTTTGTTTGACTATCATTACTTGCTCTAGTCTCACTACTTATTCCTATTACAAGAGTAACTTCAACCTGTTTTAACGCTATTGATAGTATATTATTATATTCAAAGGTTCGGATTGGTTTGTGTATGTACATATATCGTTAACAGCACCCTATCCCATTCTGCTGCTCACAATCAGTAGTAAAAGTACATATAATATTCTCTACAAATGTGTAAGTGCAAGAAATGAGTCATAACCTACCTATATTTTCCAGCTACGCTGAACTCATATTTAAAATCAATTTCAAAATTATGAGGTAGTGTTTAGATCATATACAGTATTTTTACGGCCACCCCAGCCACCTAACAAAACGACAGAGAACGCTGGCAGGATCTACAGGCGTACGTAATGGGTAGACCCGTGCAAAGTTTAAGTATGAGTCACAAACTGCAACTGCCGTCACATCTATTCCATTGAAGTAACAAACTAAGTAGATAGCGAGGTAAATAAGTGAAATAATTATACAGTGTTTTTCGATAATCATAAATATTAGTTAATTAGATTATCGCTACTTATCGGACATATCAGGATCTTCTCTGTATGTATACATACAAATAAACTATTTATGATTTTATTTAAATTTCAGAGAATACCGTGCAGTTTGTTCTAAATGTTCTTCGGTGAAACTTGTCCGTTTAGACAAAAAACAAGTATAAGTAAACATGTTTTTTTAAAGAAAAAGTCTTTGTTCAATTGTTTTCACCAATGTTCTTATGTACATACATATATACATAGACTTATCGATAGTGAATTCTGCATTACACATATTTAAAGTTTGAAACCACTAGTTATCGTAATATTAATTAATATTTATTGCAAAATAGTAAAATACGTTAGCGTTTAGTGAACGAACTATCTACTCAATATATAATGTCAGTGGTGCGAAGTATGATTCATACTTAAACTCTGCACGGCTCTAGTAATGGGTATCTGTTTCTCTCTTAGTTCACTGGGGTCGCCGCAAACATACGGTATACGAAACGCTTAACTTACTGAGGGTGATTCCCAAGTCGAGTTCCAGTGACATTGCACTGTCAACCATGTACCGTATAACTAACGAATGTTAAGAAGGTTTGTATCAATTTACCGAAAAGTGGACGACCTCCAATTTTGATCCCACATAAAATAATCATACTCATCTAATCTCCTCAAAACTGAGTTGGGAAGTCTACGCGCGCTTTAGACTGTAATTGGAATTGCGCATAGGACTGTAGGTAAAATTTTCACTAAAAATGGATTAGAATATGGAAAAAGGAGGAAGTGTCCCAAATATATGGTAACCCAACTACACAGAATCCCTGTTTATGCCGAACATAAAAGCGACAACATTTTAGTGGCAACAGAGTTATTGTTTGAGACGATAAGAAGTATTTTATATTATCCAATTTGGAAATAAAGGGTGACGATGGGTTTTACACGTCCAATATTGCAAATTGTATTCACAACGTAAAATTTAAACCGAAAGCGAAATTTGCCGCATAAAATTATGGTCTGGTGGGTTATTTCTTAAGCAGGAATTTTAAGACCTGTGGTGGAACTCTATAAAATAGAGAAGTGCTATCGCATCGCAAAATGCGATTCTATTCTTTAGTTTAGTAGGTACTCTATCTACAATTCTACTTCTTTCCTCTCGCCGCACTCCACCCCCATTGCTTCGCTTGCTTTATACAGCTTTGAATGTGTCGACAACGGTAACATAACCAATAAAATCAAAATCGTAAGCACTTTGATTTGTCGACTTGTATGTTTCGATATTAAAAAATTGTAAAATGAGAGTTCAAAGTGAAATAAAAATTTTAATTCTATATTTTGTTTTCATTACATATAACGTACTATTTGAATTTTCTTGAATGGTAATGTTTGTGGTGTATATAATTATGCTCCTCTATCTTCGGAGAAATTAATGCAACGTGGGTAGTCTTTAAATATTGTTT
>SMLS01034085.1:0-10665 GCA_004785975.1 Popillia japonica | reverse complement strand
ACATCTTTGCCGAATGTCTTCCAAAGTAGGGGACCATTTGTTCATCTGTTGATAAATTATGTGAAAAATTACCGAATTGTAAAAATCGCTCATTCAAAAGGTCGAATAAAGGCCGTACTTTCGCAAATGTATCTCCTTTTTGTAAATTTGTATTATTTGACAAGTGAATATTTTGTTTGATGTCTCGAAGACGATTTCGGGACTTTTCTCTTTTTGGGATTTTTCTTACCAATGGCACTCCTTTGTCCTCATCTAAAGACCAGTATAAATCCATTTGTGGCAAACAATGGTACCCTAACAAAATACAATACCTATCCATTTACGTAAGTCATTCATATCGATGTGAAAATTGTGTCGGTTTTTGCTGCATGCATATTTCTTTGAATAATTTATTATTGCATTGAGGACAGTGTCATCAAAGAACAAAGAAAACAATTTGAAAGGGCTATAATTACCATACTGTTCTTGTAATTCTCTTACGGCCTTTTCCTCTAAATTATTTGGCTGGTTTTTTGCTGCAACGTATGTTTTCTGCCACTTTACAGCTTGATGTTTTGAAGAGTGAGCGCGACTTGTTGTTGGTTCCGATGCTAATTCTGTACATGCAGCGCCGTCGCCTATATTCATTACTTCAAATGTACCTGTGATATCATTAGGAATACTATCAGGTGCACACATTTCTGTCATCAATGTCTTCCTCGTCTGTTAATTCATCGACATTAGGTGGAATTATTACATCTGTATCATCAATGTCAGACATATTTTCAATTATCTCTTCCAAATCTTTATAACTTAGGGCTCTTTTTGCTCATAATCGCTTCTAAATGCCTAAATAATGCAATCAAAAATATTCATCAAATTCATAAATTATGAAAATAAATGCATACCATATTTTCTAACACAACCTCACTGAATACAAAATTGAAAATTCGAAATCACATATTACACACCAGTATATTTATAGAACAACGAACCGCTAGTAGGTATCAAGGAATACTATTTTATTGTGCCTTATTTCAAAATTTTAAACCCTTAGTATATAAAGATGTACATACATATGTACATATAAAAATATATAACGACAAACCACTATGAACATAAATTTGTAAACATACACATTTTCGCACTTCCTTGAACTAATATTCCGAAGGTATATGTACACATAAGTGGCCAACGTTGCGATAACGCAACACCAAATGTTTCAGTACAAAAAATCCACTTCAAAGTAAGGTAATATTTTTTTAGAGTTTACATAGTTATAATACCCTCTTGAAATGATCTAAGAGCAAACAAACATTATTTTGTAAAATCAAGGGAAGATATAGGAGATAGTATATTAGGGTGTAAAAAACTAAAAAAAGGTCAAACTATAATTTCTTTTTCTGATAAACCACTGCGTTATCTATTCAATGTAAAAGTACATATATGTATATTGGTGGTACTTTACACTGTCATCACGTTAAAACAAATCATAAACAGTACAACTTTCAACTATTAAAAAAATATATATACATTCTGTTGCGTTTTCGCAACGTTGGCGGTTAATGGGTTAAATGACGTCGCTTGTGAGAGACTAGATCCTTCCGGCTGATGAAGACTTAATTCTGGATGTCGGGACATATATCCAAGATACCGTTCCTGCCCAGCTTCCTTGTTTCTTTTCCAATTTTCTGGGCATTTACATTATTAATGGTTGCCCCATTTCATATGCCAGTTTTTTTATATTTACAACCGTTTGCCCGTTTAACACATTTTGGCACAAGGAATCGTATAATCTGCTAAGGCTTTTTCTTGTTCTTTAGAAAAAAATTGTCTACTCGAGTAATTCGTAGCCATTCTAATTTGTTCTGTAGGATTTTGTTTTTGCCTTTTCACATATTTATAAACCGTTTGAAATTTGAATTTAAATCTTTCAGCCGCTTATCTTAAAGATATTTTTTCTTCGGTGACTGCTCTAACAGCATCTCTCATAGATTGTTCATCAAACTGCCCTTTAGTGGTTTTTCGTTGCCGTCCGCGAGCTATAGTTTCTGGAATAGATGTTAAATTTCACAAAAAAATGTCCTTTTTTAACAATACGTACTGTGTTCCACAATCAGACAGTGTCCGATTGTGGAACAAGCATGCTGTCTGAAGGTGGAACACAAGGTACAATACAAAATTAAATTCAACTGTGAACTTAATATATAACCTACAAATGTGAACTCACTCATAAATGATCGACAAAGTAACCCGATAACTGACCTACAGATTGCTTTTAAATTACTAGTCAAAAGAAAAATTACAGCTTGTAATATCATGTTGCGAATCGTAAAAAACTTACCCAGAAAAACCAGTTTTTATTAAAGAATACACAAATTTTACAGAAGACGGTTTAAACTTTGTTTATCTACACTGTGTGTGTAACTGTACTTCCTGTACGAAAAACATCGATCCCAGGGCGTCTCTAAAAACTGGATTTTCAGTTAGTGTTAATAATTATCAGATAATTTGTCTTTATTACGTTTTCAAAATAAGAAGTTTGGAATTAATGTGTAACTTACCGTTTTTCACATTTATTTTATCTTCTCTCCGGCAAGCGATTGCTTTGGCAAATCGTCTTTTTTTTTGGAAAGTAACATATTTTATACCTTTTTTAGTTTTATTGCAATTTTTACAATTAGTGACGGCACAATTCGGCATTTTGAACGGTAATAATGTAGTAAAGGTTTTTTGTGTATTTTAGCAAGTATTAATCTTAACTAAATGAAACTATAACACTTCAACGTAGTGCCAACACTTCCTTCCCTTTATTTATACTCAAAATGTCAAAACAGCTACGTAAACTACAAAATGACATTTATATGATGTAAACAATGTATTAGTAGGCTCTCTAATCTCGAATATGACGTCACTGCGCCTGGTGGTCAAAATTTGGTACCAATAATAGCATACCGTTCTGTGTGTATCGTGTCTCTCGCATTGTACGAGTGGTAATATCCCACTACATTGCCAATAGCTCCTCTTCTCTCTCTCGTATATATACGTACAGTCTGTTTCAAATTAAATGCGATGAGGATATTGTGTATATGTATTATGTATGGTATATTGAAAAAGTGGTTTCCAGTTTTGTCTTTAGGGATGAGAGTAAACAAAGAACATTCTAATTCTAATAACTTTGCTTTAGTTAGATAAAATTTTGCTATTGCATATAATATGCTATGTATATCTGCAGAATCATGTTTCTTTCTTTTTCGAAATGGTTTAAATTTATTTGCTCTGGCTCTCTTTGATGTGTTTTCTGTTGGTGTAAAACCATTGGGAGCACTAGGTTCTAATGACATATTATTTGAATTATTTATATTTATTGTCTGTGATAGTTCGTCTGATGATGCATTTGTCATTACTGAAGCACTTTCTATTACACCGTCGTGAAACATTAATAAATTCTCCGTATTGTCATGATTAACCTTGTAATTATTTTTGTCTACACTAGTAAAATAGTCTGAGATTCACTATCAGAGTCAAATTTATTTAGTTCACCTTCAACACTCTTTTTAGGAATTATCGATAGCACAGAATCTAAAACAACATGCGTAACAGTCTGTGAAGGACCACCACCTGTAGCATAGAGCTCTTGTTTATTTTGAGCAGCATACTTTGTGCAAGTGACACTAAATCCAGTGCTTCTTGATCATTAAAATTTTTGCCACGAACTTTTTTACTCATTATTATTATTTCATATGACGCAATTCGAACTAGATGCAACACAATGACAGTAGCTACAGATACAAACTTAAAACATGTGCAAATGTCCTAATACTTTGTCTCAAAATAAAAATCGGATAACATATTTTTTTACGATATTTTCACCTGTAGAATACGCTCCTAGAGTTTGGCTGATTCCTCACGATTCACTCCATAGATTGCTGAACACATTTACTGATATATACAAGTTTTCTCAATATTTGGTAAGCATGACCATTGAGGGTTTTGCTCTGTATCTAATGAAAGGTGCCAGAACAGTTTTTCTTATATTTTTATATTGATTCTGGGTCATAGTTCCTTCAACAAAGTGCAAAGGTGCCGTTTCTCCCCGAATGATGCATGACCTTGTCATTACTCCAGGGGATTGTTTAATACTTGGCGCTATACACTCCTTTCGGTAACGTTCCAAAGGTTTTCGTCTAGAAAATTTTACCGATTCGATAACCGCTTCAAGCCTTGACTCGTCAATGTCGTTATAAGTTCACTCTGTTTTGCGCTGCTATACTGATTCACTTGCTTTACTCCTTTGGTGGCGATAATTTTTTTCGGGTTCTGGAAAGTTGTTGTTTCTGTGTCGTCTAACTTGTATATGTATGCATGCTGGTTGGCTACATTAGGACAACGTTCCAATAAACTTCTTCAGCTTTCAAAGAATATCCCTACATTATGCCAATTGAATGAAGTTAGACGTGAAAGACCGCATGCTTCTGGCTTTCTTATGGTCAGTTTTACGTCTTTTTAAGACGGCTCGTAGCCAGTCTTCTCCGGTTTTTTGGAAACTGTCCAGGATTTGGGAATATAGCAACGTTATTTTCTACGGCCTACCTCATATGCTTTTTATCATATCGAATTTGTCCACATATCCCATGTGAGCGTTATAATCTTGCACTATTTTCGGATATGTGACTTCTTCAGTAGATCCATTCTTATTTCATCTATTGATGTTTGTGACGAGTGTCGGGTCCTGATGGTTTGCTAGAAATAATGCGCTTCGGCGCTCCATCCATTTCAAAGCTACCAGCCCATCAGTGGAAATGCGAAAGTCTACATCACCTCGTTTCACGGACTTGTCTCCTTTTAGTTCAGGGAGGTACTTTCGTCCTTTCCGCACTGCCCCACTCCCATAAATGCCCTTTGACAATAAAGATCTTTGAAATTCGACAGAATTAAGATAGTTGTGGTGTCTGCCAACTCGCACATAAACCCACTAGCATCAACTCTAACCCATAGCTTGTAGCCACGCTTTATGGGCTTATTTGGTATATACAGGGTGTTTCCTAAGTAATCTAAAATATTATTTGGGGCGCTTCGTCACTCAAGTTTAAGACGAAAAGTTCATATAAACATGTGTGATAAGTCTTGTCGTTAATGAGATACAGGCATCGTTGTTAACTTAACACAAAAAGATCGTATTATTAAAAATTTATTGTTCGTTGTTTGCGTTGGTTTTTAGGTTTGACACAGTTGTCAACGTTACTTCAAACGTCACTTATAATAAGCATGTTTTTCGTATTACTTCTAAAAACCAGTAGCGTCACCAGGAAAAAATTAATTTCAAATACAATCACAGCTGATTTATTACAAACAATTCAACACCCTGTATCTCATTAACGACAAGACTTATCACACATGTTTATATGAACTTTTCGTCTTAAAATTGAGTGACGAAGCGCCCCATATAATATTTTAGATTACTTAGGAAACACCCTGTATTGGCGTATGCTACTACGGCCTTTGAAGAGAATCATTGATTCGTTAATTGTTTGACACTCGCTAGGTTTGAGTCATAGACAAACAAGATCGGCAACTTAATGAACATTATTTGAGGAACGAAAATCAGCGACATCTGCAGAACAAGAACAGCTTTCGATTCAAAATTTGAGCGCGTTGATGACGTCACTAGGTGAAACGGTGAGGTGTAGGAGGTATTTTTCAATTTGTTTTATTTATTTTGATATACTTACCGTCTTACTCTTACTAATACAAAAGTATTAAATTTTGTAGTTAATGGAGTACAAAATATAGTAACTCAGAAAAGTAACATGTATATCGGTCATAACAAAAATAAAACTCATAATTTTTATACGTATTTATTTTCTTCTGTACTTGCTGCATTTCAATCTAGAATATTTATAAAATGCATCGTCTGACAAACTTCTCGAATCTTTGTTGTTGAGCATTCGAAATGCACCACAAAGATAATTAACTTTTAAATGCATGATTTTTTTTAAATTCTATTGGAAAAAATATTTTTGTATTGCAAATATTAACAGTAGTCAAGGAAAAATATGAAAAAAAATATACTTTTAAGTTTGAAACTATATTTTTGAAAAAAGAATGATGTTGCTAATTAGCAACAGCGTGCATTAACGTAAAAAATATGTAATTAAAAATATGTATTCAAACATGAAAGTTTCTGAAACAATTATTTATCTTATTGAAACACAATCCAACACCACACTTTTCGCATTTTGTAACAGTGTACCCTGTGCAATTCGGAAATTTGCATCTGATTCGTTTTTCTGACCAAAGAGGCCAATGGCTAATTCCATCGGTGCGAACTGGTTTGGGAGGCATGTGCTGAGTTGGTCCTCTGTGCTTTTTTATTTCTAATTGCTTCTCTATGTCTGCAGTACTAGGTCTTCCTCGTTTCAAACTCACGGATTGCATTTTACACAAACATTGTGCTACTTCACATCTAAATTCTGCCAGTGTAAGTAATTTTGATTGGGCTCCTTTTTCCATGTTAACTCTTTTATAAAGCAGCCATGCGTTGCTTATTGTAAGATCTAATAAATGGTATACTAATCGTATATACCACTTTATACTTTTCAAAATAATTTTATTCCTTCCAATTATACTATCCAAAAGATCAACGCCTCCCATATGGATGTTGTATTGTTTTACAACAAACGGGCGTTCGATGAATACATTTTGTTTCAGTTTGCGATCAAAACGCTTTGCCTGATCAATAGGTTGCTGTCCTGCAAAAGTAGATAGAAGATTCCATACTATCGCCGAAATGTCAACAGAGTTGATGTTTGCGACATATTCAAACGATGTTCCCCGCTTTTCCTTTTTTAGCATTTTTTCATCTGGCAACTTATTATTGGGTATTCGATTTCGTCGTACCGTGCCTAAAGCAAGAATACCATTTTCTGCTAGGTATACCATCAAGGGCACCGTAGTATAATAGTTGTCAAAGAATAATTTATGTTGTATATTTTTGGTATAGTACGTGATAAATGGACAACGACGTTAGCGGCGGGACCCAAATCAGGTTCGCCGTTTGCCCTAGAAATATTATTTTCCTGCCCTGAAAATATCTCAAACTGATACGCGAATCCAGATACTCCGCTCAAAACAAACAATTTGAACCCCCATTTATGAGGTTTGCTGGGTTGATATTGTTTCATAAAGTGCCTAACTTTAGTGCTACACACTTGTTCGTCTATTGACATGTGCTGCTCAAAAGGCACAGAACGAAATCTTATATTCAGAGTATCAATGAGCGGGCGAATTTTATGTAAACGATCATGTTGAGGGTGTTCTCTAGGTTTGTGTAGACTGTTATCATTTATGTGAAAAAATTTACGAAGCTTCTCAAATTTGTTAATAGGCATTACATGCTTTATTTCGGAGATTCCCATAGCATCTGACCAATAGAATCGGGTATTAGGCATGCGCAAGAACATAATAGAATTCCAAGATAATTTCGAACATCTGTTGGACTATAATTTACAGGCTTACTAGGATCTACTTGAAGTGCAAAAGTGAAACTCCTCAGAACGGAATGAAACGTTGAGTGTGCATACGAGAAGGTTGTTGCTACGCGTTCCGTTAATTGCGTAGAAATAGCGCCACCTGTACTGTTTTACAAGTCCTGGAACTTCTTGAATACACTGTGTACACTGATATTGATTTCTAGCGTTTCACCTTCTCCGAAGAAAACTGAACCAATGATGGGTTTGGCGCAAGCGCCGGCCTACACAGTCACTTTTTGATCATGCAATTGTGTTTCATGGATTCGTGTGGATTTTCCGCTCCGCAAATGCGGTAATTTTGCTTATTAACGACGCATCTATTTTGTTCGCAAGCGCTCATAATCCAGTGATCCACACCATCATATCTAATTGCCGCAGGTACTCTACTATTGGTAGTCTACGTTTTTTATATTTATTATAATACACCAACGCTTGTCTCTTGATTTCATCATTATCTTTCAAAATCTTATTTATATTTTTTGACCAAGTAAATAAATAAAATACTGTCATCTCCTTACAAAAAATATCAAATAAATGGTATGTATCGCAGTTAAATGTGCAATATACATGTTTTTGAATTTTGTTAATTAAATATATCTTTTTATTATTTTTGATACAATATTTAGGTCAATCATATTATAAAACTTACACAACTTCAGTAAATATTGTAGTATATGCGGCGTTGGGCTTTAACAAACCCGCATTATAATTTCTAAAACTAATTAAAATAAATCACTGTTATCACTGGCAACAAGAGTGTCTTTACATGTTTCATAGTACTTGATCTGTTTTAATATTCTTCTTGAACATAACCCGCAGCATAGGAATAAAGTAGTCAAATATCGGCTGCAGGTTGATCGCCTAAACAAAAATCAAGAGTTTCCATCATCTAAATCACTACTTCTTTTCCTCGTTTTCGGCGGAATCTCCGAAAATATATTCTTGTAGAGATGAAAGAGCACCTTCACTGTGGTCCTCTAGGCAATTACTACCGAGGGAGTGAGGCGTCATAAAGTTATTAATAATTAAAGCTTTAAACGAATTTGCAAAGGACGTTGGTGGCGGGCCTCGTGATTCTATCGGTTCTTGATTAAGGTTTCTTGGTAACAAATACTCTCGCTTAATTTCGCCATAAATACTTGAATCTTTGGAGTGTCATTATCCAATTATGAATTGTCGACGGCTTTATCCTTTTACCGTTCTTTACAAAATACATAGAATTTACTATATTCATAGCTTCGTTCAAGCAGGTGACATGTTTGGAAGTACTGCATGCAACGCAACGTAGTGGTTTGCCATATTGAGGAACTGTTGCAGTTTCATTTACACTGTCGAATAGTGTATCGACAAACAATATCAAATCTGTTGTTTGCAAAGCTTCTATTGGTAGGAACGTTCCTCCTCCTGGAACAATAGAATATACATTCGTGTATCCGAAACCGCCACACAGTGAATCGAATAATAGGGACTAGAAGGACAAAATTCTGATTTAGGCACGTTTATCACCACTTGATATAAATAGCACAAGAAATTGTCAAGAGACGAGGGGCGGTACTTAAAGAACGAGAAATAGACTGTTCATAATATGTAACAACTCTAAAGTTTTGTTCTAAACTTTGCAATCCTGTCAAATAGCGTGAGAGAAGTCATTTTTTATGAACAATAAGGAATAAAACACCAAATTAAAAATAGAAATTTACGTGTATTTAAGATTAAAAATGTATTATACTATATACTAATAATAATAATAATAATGTATATAATTAAAAAAGATTCAATATTTATACAAATAAATCTCTTTTTACTAGTCAGATGAATCTGATGTGTTATTGCCATATTCTGTGGAGTCACTGATAATATAATCTTCATTTTCCAATTGTGCTTCAAGATTCGAAATTGCCGCTGTTTGTTGAATGTATCGAGATTCATTTGATGCTGGTGGAGATGGACATTCTAACAAATTTAATACACCTACAGGTAATACTGACTCTGCTTTTCGGAGAATATCTCGAAGACTATTTATGACTGGATCAGACGTAATAAGCAACATATTTAATAAATCTGTGTTACTGGCAATACGTGAGGTTTTTTGAGTATGCCGTTCTCTAAATCTGCGGCAAGCTATGTTTTATAATATTGGTACTATGCACTAAAATTTTGTGTAAAGTAACGGGCATGTAATACCATGTGTAAAGATGTAGGTAAAGCTTCCTGGTTTCCTCTGTAAATTGCTGGAATTTTTCACAATTTATGTCATAACATGATGCCGAAGTTTGTAAAATAATGCACATTTTTTTGATTAATGTTACATTTAATCCAGTTATATTGGCGCTTATTTCAGCATTTAAAAAAAATCTTCTAGCTGTATTACCGTCATTTGAAGAGCCAAATGAAGGTTTTGGTTTATCTATAATTAGCCGCATCTCTCGTTTAAAACGAGCTTGAATTTCCGATTTTCGGTTTTTGACATTTTCTTTATCACCATCCGTCTCAACTCTCCATTTTTTAATATTTAACCGGTAGCTGATATGTAGAAAACATTCCAGGCATGTAGGGTGGATAGACCAAAACCATAGTTTGTTTCTGAAGCTATAAATTTAGGATTTGGTTGATTCATAAATTTTGGTGTCGCTTTACAAATATAACACATCTGTGTAGATTTTGTTTCAGTCATTGCGTTGCATACTTTACCATCCACCATGGTAAATAGTAACTTATGATTTATAACAATTTCCTTATCTTCAAGTTTAATTTTGGAGAACTGCAGATTCTTTATCTGATCTTTTATAATGTTGGTTTCTCTTTTTGTAGTTTTGTCGTCTTCTTTAAGAAATATAAACTAGATAGGACGGCAATACAATGCAGCCGGAAGCTGGTCTTGGATTTTGCCATATACATTGCTCGTTTTCATCAAGTTTATACAATTTAATAGGAACGAACGAATACACAAACAGATATTCGTCATCAGAATCTTCATAAGCAAATTTTTGTTTAAATCTACTATGACCACTGCTCCCATCACATCCCCATTTACTTGTTAACGTGTACTCAGTGATAGGTGATAAACTTTTAAGAACTTCACTTTGAACAGTGACAAGTCGTACAGGCGTTAAATTTAAAATTGCTTGGAGATCAATTTCTGCTCTAATGTCGG
>SMLS01034081.1:0-10814 GCA_004785975.1 Popillia japonica | reverse complement strand
TCTAATTTAGTTAAAATAATTGGAACTAAAATTGCGTCCCAGCAATCGACAGGTTGTCCTAACGATTCTAAACACCGCATATTGTTTTCTAAATGATTGATAAAATTTCTCAATTTTATATGTGAATCTTTTGTATATGAAGCTATCGGTTCTAACATTAAGATTTTGCGAACATGATTATCTATTATCAGTCTTTTTTTATTATATCGTTTGCATAGTGCATTGAAGGCTGTTTCATAATTTGAATCTATAGTTTTTAAAGAGCTTAACATGTTTGCAGGTTCACCCTGTTGCTTTCCGTTTACAGCTTGACCGTATCCGGCTCGAAGGAGCAAAAATATGACACGTAACTTCTCTTAATAAAAAGTATATGTAACTTCTCTTTATGTACGTTGCTTGCTGCACACTAACTACAGCATCAAAGCAATGCTGCAATTATGCTTCCTTTGGTTTATTTGAGCCATGGGCTCATTAAGTATGTTTTTACAATAAATAAAACGTATTACACATTTGACATGTAAAAAAATAATATCTATAATGTCATTTTGTTTCAACAAAAACAAAGGCGTGTACGATTCCAAAATATAAACATATATCACAGTAACGTCTGAACAGGCATACCTGAAGTTCCTAGTTGCGGAGAAGTTTCTCTTATTGGCGAGGAAGTTATCGGGGTTGTCACGTGAGGTTCTGCTTGTTCTGGAAGTGGTAAATGAGATGCTGTACTTGGTTGGTAGGCTATTTCAGGAATAGCATTCGGATCAAAAGGAAATAAGCCTGTAGCTCTAAATCCTGATTTTATGTTTAATGGTGTCATGCTTTGATCCCAAACTGGACTGAATACTTTTCCGAAACGTTATTTCGTTAAAGTTCTGTAGCCATGATTGTGCCAGTACAACATCACTTGCTGATCCCAGTGGTATTCGAAAGACCGAAACACCGGTTTGTCCAGAGGCTGTAGTTCATGTGTCGTATTAGATGGGATACAGTATAACACAATATCGTATTGATCAGCAGCTTCCACAATATCATAATCTAAGTGACTTTTTGCGCCTTCGAACATGAGTACGCAGCGACCTGGAGATTTGTAGCTTCCAAAATGATGTAGCCAATCAACAAAGCATTTTGTTGTCATAGAGCCTTTCTCAGTCATACGGCAAACTGAACCAGGTGGTATATCATCAGCCAATTCTGGTTTCATTCTCTTGCCTTTCAGCAAGATCATCGGTGGCATTGCTGATCATGTGGCATTTGCGCATGAGACAACCGTCACATTTTCCCCATGTTCATTTCGAATTATATGAACTCTTCGCGCACCTTTTTTGCCTAAAACTTTTGGTTCTTTGTGCAAATTAAGTCTACAACCTTTCTCATCCATATTGAAAAGCCTTTCAGGTTTACCAAATATGTCATTGTCCTGGAAAACCCGCTTGAGTTTGCAAAAATGATCTTCTACAATGAATTTGTTTATTTTTTTTGAGCTTTGACTGGGTTCAAATTTTGAGATTTTCTAATAGAAATAATGGGGTTTGCCTTCAGAAAGATTCTTCCCCATTTTGGACTTGCAATTTGTTTTCTGTCAGAAAACTGATGCTTTATTTGATTTTGCTTGCAGTGTGTAAACGCATAATCGCAATATTTCTGCCACAAAGCTCAGCATTTTGTTGTTCCGATAACGCAAACTGACGCCCCAACTTCGCTTTAACATTGGAATCTGATTTTACATATCTACGAAGAGTCCTACGAGGAATGCCAAATTGCGCTGCTGCTTTATAATCGGACAATTTTTTTTCGTAGTAATTGATTCCAAAGCTTTTCTAAGGTCTTCCTGTGACCAGTTGCCTCTCTTTTTACAAACTACTGCATTCATAACTGAAAAGGAAATAAAACGATAAAAACACCGAAAACGAAATCACATGTATACCCAATATGGCCTACCTAAGCCGTAATGGGTTATCCGTACAATTCACTACAATGTCTGTAATACCAACCACTTCGTAGTAATACATAGATTAAAATATGACCGTGCCATTGAAAAACAGTATAAACCTGCTATGTACATGTACAATATCAATTCTCTACCAACTCTAGCTATTTATTTAATACACATACTTATTTGCACAAAATTACAAGCCTTGCTCCGAAGACACGTGCTCTCACAACAAGTCGGTTACAATGCCATTCTATCACTGACCGAAAGGCGTTGGAATATGTCAAGCAGTTTGCACAACAACTCATAATAGACTGTTAGGGTCATCTTTCGGATCTATTGTGTATTAACCGAAAAAAAGGTAGTTAGGCCATATTGAGTTCTAGGCCATATTGGGTACAGTTACCTTAGTATCGTTAACTCTTCCGATTGCGTGGTAAGGTTCAAACCAGTTGGTAATCTTATCGAAATTATTCCAAGTCATATCGGAATAGGGAAAAATATTCCACTGGACAAAATCAGCGACACACGCAGCAGTGAGCTTCCGCAAGAGGCTTCCCCAACGTTTCACCTTTGTTAAGTAACAATAACACCGGACCTAACGCAATCCAAAGCTTATCATTCCAGGACATTCCACAAAGAAAGTTTAAAGATAGGGACAGTTAGTTTAAAAGATGGAAAAGATGTACGTACTGTGCAAATGTTATCGGCCACCCCTATATATACATATCTTAACATAGATGTTTATACACGTAGCATTGTGCAGAACGCAGTTTATTGAGCAAGCATTGTTTACTCAACTTATTTACCAACAACAATTCTTAGAAAAAAGCGCTTTGAATAGTTTTTCTGTTTCTAAGAAAATATAAAACTTCTTTAGCTAAATTGCAGCATGTACGAGTAGGTATTCAATTTAAATTTTAAATTGAATAAATTTGTCTTGTGAATCAGTCGTTTGCAAACTTGTGCAGTGTAAAGATAGTTCCCTGTGTTAGAATATAGCCCCAAGAAAAACAGAAATTTAAAGGTTTGCTTTAATGCTCAAATGAACAAGTTAATATATTTTTAAATTAATGTGTTTAATTTATAGTTCAGAAAAAGAAGTTAATATGGTACGAATTTCACAAGAGACTCGTTACAGAGTATTTTTTTTTGCATCAGACCGGAAAATCTCAACGGGAGATTCAACGAGAGCTTGGTCATAGTAGAAGTGCCATACAGAATTTTATAAAAAAGTATGAGGAAACGAAATCAATTGCCGATAAACGAAAGTCCGGCCGAAGGAAAATACTGACCCAAGCCGATACCTTAGACTGCAGTCTTTAAGAAACCGGCACGAAACTTCTAGAATTCTTGCTGCAGAATTACAGGCCACAACTCGAACGTCAGTCCATGCTTCTTCTATTCGTAGGTCTCTTAAGAAGAATGGGTTGAAAGGCTCTGTGGCTGTTAAAAGGCCTCTGTTACGCCGTGGAAATAAGCAGAAGAGGCTCAGGTATGCCAAAGACCATCGAAAATGGACAGTGGAAACATGGAAACGGGTTCTCTTCACTGACGAATCCAGATTCGAATTATTTGGAAATAAACGAAGACAATTTGTTCGTCGAAGACCTCGAGAGGCTTACACTGAGCAATACATTAAGTCTAGCATGAAGCATAGTGGAGGTGCACTGAACGTGTGGGGCTGCATTTCTGCCAATGGCGTTGGAGAATTGGTCAAAATTGAAAGCAAATTAACCGCGGTAGCCTACTTGGATATTCTAAAAAATTATGCAATTCTATCCAGCACCAGATTAATAGGTCTTGGTTTTGTAGTTTTGCAGGATCGGGATCCTGAACACACCGCTCGAATAGTCCAACACTATTTGGACGAACAAGAAAATGAGAGAGTGCTTGGAACATTGAATTGGCCTCCACAGAGCCTGGACTTGAACTTGATTGAACACGTATGAGAATACTTAGATCAAAAAAGGGTTGACAGGCAACCTAGGAACCTACGTGAGTTGTTTGTAGTACTACAGGACGAATGGAGAAAATTCCTCAGAAATTTCTGCAAAAACTGTTCTCCTCGCTACCTATGCGTATTAATGAAGTATTGAAAGCGAAAGGGGGGCACGCGAAATATTAATTATTATATGCAATAAATAAGCTTTTTATATTGTTATAATATTTTTGATACTCTCTGATAAATATTAGATGCTTGTAAGTATCATCACTATCAATTATATATAATATTGATATTGATGTCGAAATTATCTTAGTAGGTTCCACCGTACGAGGAATATCTTCTCAGTAATGTTACTGTTTCATTATCTAGTTACGTTGTCTGCATCATGTTTCGTATTACTACAACTACTTTTGAGGTATTAATCTAAAAGCTCTAACGACATACACTAGATTTTTCTGTGTCTAGCAGATATATCGCCACATAAATGTTTTCTATTTTAGAGATATGGATGCACTAAGTTATACAACGCAAGTAATGACAATAGTCTTCTACGTAACACAATTTGCACTATATACGTTCCCTGCTGAAGAGGTAGCATTTGAAGTATGTTAACTAAGAATTTATTTGACGACAAACGATTTCAGTGTTTTCTTCTAATTTTCTAGTTTTTGGATTTACCAAACGCTATTTACAGTACTAAATGGTATAAAAACGAAGTGTGTATACAAAAGCTAATTCTGTATGTTATGATGAAGTCGCAGCAACAGAAATATTTTACTGGAGCTGGATTAGTAGACATAAATGTGGAAACATTTGACTCAGTAAGTTAGAAATATAATAAATTTAATTGTACAATCCCATGTGAAATATTGCGTAATTACGGAAATTATGTAAGAACTCCTGATTAACATTTTTACTCCTTAATGAAATGCTTTGAGGTGCATAAAACAGCATGTTCATTTCCAGACAAGTGAAAACTGTGTAGTCTAATTATTCGCACTCGTCTGTTTTGGTTGAATTCTGTTGTGTCACACATTAACCCTCATATACAATAGTCAACGCCGAAGCAAAACAAAAATATTGCGGCGTTTGAGTGATGCAGCTATAACGTGTTGCATACTTCCTTCCTAGAATTTAGAATTCGAGTTGAGGGTGATGTTGCACTGTGACCCGATGATCTATTATGCCCACCTACATGACTTATAAGTTGTTGGTACTTACCCACAGCTATAGCTCCCCATTCAGTCTAAGGGCTTTGATAAACTGTAATAAGTGTGATGGTTTCAAAGAGGGTATTTCTTGCTCGTCAATGACACCTTTACCAAAATAACTGGCACGAATTGCTGCATTAGCCATGCAGTTAGAAATCAGGTGTTCCGGATTTTGGTCTACCAACCGGCAAACCCTGCAGTCACTATTGTGTTTCAAATCAATCCTCGTCATGTATTCCCGAAGGTGGCAGTGCCCTGTGAGAAAACCCACAAGTGCCCGTAGTTTGTTCTTATTTCGTTCTAGCAAAGTCCTTGTTCTTTGCTTATTGAAGATTCCGAGGAATACAGTGGAATGTCTTAGACCAGGAAGATTGTCCCAGCGGGTTGCTTGGAGTTTCTGCTCCCTGTCGTTGACACTCCTTCGTAGTCCCTATTCCGTAAACGAGTCCGGTCCCACAAAAGATGTTGTGGCGGTCTTTTTTGCTAATAAATTAGCTTTCTCGTTGTCACTGATGCCAGTGTGTCCTGGTATCCGTAATAGTGCAACTCTGTTCTCTCTGCCTCGGTTGTTTAGTTTCCCTAAGCATTCCCAGACTAATTTCGATCTGAGAGTGAGGAGGTTGAGCACATTTTGCAATGGCATTAATCTCTGTTTGGAAGATGCTGAGGTAAATTCCCATAGGCTATGAGTATTTGATTCCTTGCCCGAATACTTCTGCACCGGTTCCTTTATCTGTTGTGGAACCATCCGTATACCATTTAATGCTAGTTGCCTTTAGGGAGCAGGTGGGTCGTTCTCCTTTCCATTCTCCCTTGCTGGGTAGCTTCGCGAAGTTCTTTTCGAAGCTATATTTCCCAACCATTTCGTCCTGCGGTTGACTGTCCTCTCTCTATCCTCTTTCTCCTTAAAGCGAAACTCAATTCATCGTCAGAAACATTGAAGAAAGACTAAGAATATTTATGTGTGTGTGTACTGCAGTTAGTACTGATATGAATTGGAATTTCAACCAGTACAGAAAGAATTTGTATACCGAAGAAAATTTCCATTTCAAGCTGGCTATCTAATTTTTCTCACAGCTACTGATACAAATTGGGCTTCTTCTAAACCAGTTGTAGATTTCCAACTGAGAGTTTCTTTTTTATTCATCCAAAGTGGTTCAAGAAAGTAATTTCATTTTCAGGTTATTTTAGACTCTCTTCCTCTGCAAAGTGCATTCTGGTGGCGCACATCTTCTTCTACCGATCTGTAAAGCCTATGTAATCCTTTCAGTTCTAACTATGCTGATTGAGAGATCTATCAGTTTTTCAGAAGGTTCCATACCTTCCTTCAAATTAATTCAGCTGTGTTTTATGTTGTTGATGCGAACGGCGTCTTCTTCCAAAAGTAGTACCATAGCATTTGATCGTTTGAAAAGATTTCTTGCAGTCACCTTTCTAGCATTACTTCCTGAATTCCCTTAAACAAAGTTTCCCAGATTTTCTTTTTACACTTTTTCAGTTATTGGTTGTATTCTGTTAAACTTATATTATATTCTTCCCATTTATTTGTGCACTTGGCACAAATAACTCGTCTTCTTGCATTGGTTTAACTACGGCCCTAATTTTCTTTCCGTTAATATTGTTACAACATGAAGATAACTATATCGATATGCAGTATTATTTCAAGTTCACTTGTATCGTGATCTACCTTCACTCTGAGCTGTTCTTGGTATAAATGGCAGCTGCTTCGTTTAGGTATTCTATATTTGTCTAAGTTGGTAATCGGCATGATTAAATCAAATCTTCAGAGACTATTCGCCCAAAACATGCCAATTTTATGTTGTTTATATATAGCGATGACAATAATCACTTTTCATTTACATATTTTGTTGCAGGTTCTTAGGAAGGCTTTCTCATTTTGTGCCATCTTTAAAAACATATTGAAAAATTTAAAAGTTCTTATTGTATGTAACAATACGCAGATATTTAACAACAGTTGTAACATATTTTGGAGGATACGTTCTAAACAGCCCTTCGTACTACAGCAACAAAAACAACTTAGACATAATTCTGAGTAGAGGTCTGCAATAAATTTGGCGGGATGTGTACCATGTATTTTAATAAGAATAGAAATTGTATAACTTATTTTATTAGATTTGTAGAATAAAAAGGTAACTACTTATAGAGTATGATGTTTTACATTGCTAGTAAAGCTTATATATAGGTAAAAGACTCACTTTTCTTATCAATAAACGATACAAGAGCTCAAACTTATTTAAAATTTACCAAAAACGGAAAACGACCATAAAAATGATGTAGTTTAAGTTGTAGACTAATAAATAAGGAATAATTCAATGATAAATTACAATATTTAATAAGTACTTATATGTTTTGTGTTGACTGAATGGTCGATCTTCGATAACATTTTGGGAACATCAAAGATTTGAACTGAATCAGTGATGTTTAGTTACCCTGTGCTCGGTGGCTGGAAAATTCCGACGGCTTGACGGCATGACATCACTTGATATGACAACAATCTCACTTTTTGATATGGAACAGCATTGTTTTAGAACGATTTCTATTAATATTTTATTATAGAAGATACACATTCAAGAACATGCTTCATACCTGACTCATTCATAAGTTCGTTAAAATTGTTTGACGAGCACAACTACGTGTGCTCCTTTTCATACCATAAACAAATTTATTTCCGGCAAAACTGTTTGCTTGAAACCAGTTATCTTTAAAATTTTCTGCAGCCACAATTTTGAAATTCTTATGCTTACAAAAATCCTTTTCCGGTTTCGAACTTGCATTTATCTTTATTGTTTCCGGTGCTTCATTCTTTTTTATTTTCTCTTTTCCTGATGTACGAATAACTAAGTCCAAAGAATGATAGTTTGTCAAGCAAAATTACTTGATGAATGATATCAAAAGCGCTGCTAAGGTCGGTGTAGATAACATCAACCTGGCCTGGATGATCAAATTATTCACTAAGATATTGGCATACAGAGACAAGATTAGCAACTGCTGACCTTCCTGTAATGAAACCTTATTGTTTCAGTGAAATGAATACGGGACTGTATTGTAATACAAACAAGAATAAATAACATGTTCAAATACCTTGGTCAAATACGTCTATACATAGTACTAACAACGGGTTTTGTCATCTTTTTTAAAAGCAATACTAACTCTTGCAAGCTTCCATCGCGTACGAAAAGTAGATATAAATTATTTGCCAAATTAATAATATAGGTCAACGGTTTCGCAAGCACATAACGAGCATCATGTAGGACAAAACCAGGCACTCGATCGTCCCAAGCGATATTTTTCTGTGGAAACTTCGACATTATACTAATGAATTCTTGCGTGGTTGGTAACAAAGTGAAAGGAGTACAGTTGGAATGAGTAATTTAGGTGACAAATTATTACTGTCAATGTATATAGAGGAAAATTTGGAGGCAAAGGCATTAACTATTTCCTCAAGTGTATCAATACACCCATCATCATCAAACAAGACTTTAGGTATACGTGTGGTGCCATTCCTTTCAATGAGGTGAAGTATAAGTATATTTTACTGGTAGGTACAGAAGTATCACGAACTTCGTAAAACTGTGCATAGAACTCATCAACAGCAGAATTGATGTCAGTGTGGTTTCAAGAAATGACCAATCTGTATTACAACGATCAGAATATAATTTGACTAAATTAGCTCTTCGAAAATCATATGTAGTAGTATACATAAAGGGAAAAGTAGTATCCATAGATTTAGGAGGCTATTTTTGTTCCCTGAACAACGACGGAGGGAGTGTCATATTATTCATGTCATTATTCATGTTATTATTATCGTTCATATTGGCTAATATTATATTAGAATAAAGTAAAGAACAGTTTTTGTGTGTTTGCGTGTATTCTCAATCCTACATTTTGTGGGCTCGTCCGGGGTAGTGCAACGAAATTTATTGCATGTAGAACAGTTCCGACGAAGGCAATACGTGTGTACGAGCTAGAGGTGTCCGACTCACTTTAGTGATTCGATTCACTAAGTCCCAATCATCTAACTGATTCGGTTCAATGAATCATTTGAATCAATTGAATCATTTAATATCATGTCACATTTAGGTTCACCCGTTTAACTACTGATTATTTGAAATATATTCTACTTTAACAACGAATTACTAAATATGTTGTAAATTCGTATTATATTCAAAAAATATAATTGATTTATTTAAAATAAAACACCAGTAATTAATTAACAGTAATTCCTTTTTACTAAATCAATATTTTCGTTGTCATGCTGTAAATAAGCAACAGTTAATTTCGTTTCGTAGAAATGAAATAGTTTCATAATGGCTGCTCGTAATTTTGATATCGGGTTGCCGCAAAAAAAATTCTGTCCACAATCGAATTGATTGGTAAATAGTGCATATTGAAACATTAAAAAAAAGACGTTCAAAACATTGTTATTACTAGGCCTGTCATGCTTCTTCCGGGCGACACGCCACCATCCGCTAAATGAAATACGAATTACAGGTTGCACGATTTACACATTATTTTATAAATACAGTGTGTATTTGAAAAGTAATGTGTATTTTAAAAGTAAAAAAAATAATAAGAATTGTATGATACAATTATGTAGAATATCAATCCAAAAATTTTTTGTTGAATTACGACGCGAATTCCAAAATTAAAATCTCCCTTATATATTCTAATATGCGCCGCCTATTGAATCGAGAATGTTGACCTCGATCAATCTAACGAAAGAGATCGCAAAAACAGCTGCCGATGTTATAAAAAACGACAAGATATCGCTGATGTGTCAGTTTTTTTTAAATAACTTTGAATGAAGAGTTCAATAATGCACACATTAAATATCGCCTGTCGCTGCACCTGCCCTCCGCGACATACATATTATTCGTTCGAAAATATTCGACAGTGGGGCGACGAATATTTTATAAATATCTTTGTCATTTCTTGCTCGCGACCGGGAAGGAATTTGCGCAAAATATTTTGGATTTAAGTTTAATAAAATAATATCTTTCCATTTTTCATAGTCTTTACTTTTATTTCAAATACACCCTGTATAAATTTATTTGAAAATTAGACAATATGCATGTTCGTATGAATCAGATATCCTTTCATGCTATAAACAATGGCAAACACTATTCCACTGTTAGGTGCGGCATTATATTGTATTTGATATGAGGCATCCAACATTCTATTTCAATCGTATTGCAGACGACAATTTTTTTTCTATTTAACCTTAGACTATTGTAACGATCGGTTAAAATCGCTTAAGAGATGCTGTTGCTATGTGTATAACTACAGATGGATGGATCTCTGTAAATAATGAAAGTTTTTTGGCAGTAACAGTACACTGGATCAGTGCAGAAAGTGAACTTTGTGCAAATCTGCTAGAATGCGCTTCCTTCAATTAGCGTCATTCAGCAAAACATTTATCAACTTTCTTGACAGACACATTCAAAAAGTGGAACATTGAAAATAAAGTAGTTGCGGTTGTGAGTGATAATGCCTCCAATATTACAGCAGCAATTAGAAATGGTGGTTGGCGTCACTTAGGCTGTTTTGCTCATGCTGTAAATCTAGTTGTGCAAACAGCTCTATAGAAAATATTACCAACAATTGAAAAAGTAAAAAGAATTGTAGAATTTGTTAAAAGAAGTTCGCATGCTCTTGTAAACCCAGGTAGCAGACTGACGTCACAAAAACGTCGATATCTAGTCAC
>SMLS01033993.1:0-10582 GCA_004785975.1 Popillia japonica | reverse complement strand
TATAAGTATCGTTTGTAAAAAGGACTTGCTTTGTGTAATGTGGTAGTAGTTTCACCTGGCAAATCACTTAAAGTGTTCTCTGTCGACTGTACTTTTTCTGTATGAGTTGGTCCCTTTTGAGCAGTCGCTTTTATATTCGCTAGTGCTAATTCTGTTTGCGGAGTGCGAAGAACACTAGTTAAAATGATAAATGTATTTATAACAAAGTTATCAAGGCTATTTAAATCTTTTAATGATGATGCCACCAAATCTTTAAAAAAATTTCTTTGTTCATTATTTTTTGTTAGCAGTTCTATGTCCTTACATATACCATCTTCATAAAATGAGCACAACAAAGATATATGCCAACTAGAACCTCGTTACTAGGTTTTAGTTTATTTTCTGCTAAGATGTATGTTTTCTCTAACTACTCCTTCAAAGTACAACGATTGAATGCCTTACAGATAGCATGTATATTTGCAAAGGAATAATCGGTAACTGCTCCTGAAAATGCAGGCCAGACGCGATTTTCCTCGCAGAAATACTTATCGAAAATCATTTAAAAGTTTAAAAATCGTAGTTGCAGATATCATAAAAAAGATCGGATACGACCTTTTACTATTTTTTATACTTACAACACCAGTATAAAAATAAATTCTTTTGGACTTGAGAATTTGTGGATTCCTGACTATTCCACCTATATGTACATTTATGTTGCCGTTTCTCAGATATTTAACATATTTGAACACAATCAGGCAGACGTTATTTACATATTTAGAAATTCTCTTACGTAAATAAAAGGGATAATACTTTACATTTAATTTGTTTCCATGATATATGATATTCCACATTTTTTCGTCAATGCGAAAGCATCCTTCCAAAACTGTACATTGTTTATAGTCTTTTTTCTTTCCACTTGATTGGTGGTTCCGAGAGCCAGATGGTAAAATATCTGCGAATTTTCCAGAATCAGATAAATTTAGTAATTCTTTGGGAATTTTCACGTCCAATGGAGATACTTCATTGTTATTTACAGTCTCATTATCCGTAGAAACAATGGTTTCGACCGTTGTTTGTGCATCTGCTAACTCATTTCCCACATTTTCTGGTATTCTATGGATAATAAATGAGTGTTTAATAAATTTATCTACATGTAATTTTGGAGTAGAAATATAGTCAATATTTTCTATGTTCGCAGACATCTCCACATAAACCTGATTTGACGGAGGTTGGTCCGAAAAGTGTTTTACTTCATTATTCTCAACCGTAATTGTATCTTCTATCTCACCTTTATTATCAGTAATTGTTAACTTTCTCCAAGTTTTATATATCTTCATTCTGTTTTTTTAAGAATTTTTTAAGTGAAATTCCTTACACAACTGTCCACATAATGATGCTTTATTTCTATAATTGGTTAATATTTGCGTTCCTGTTACATTAATTTTGCCAACAGCCACTCTAAGCGTTTCAGAAGTTAGTTTCTGGAGGTTTGAAGTAGGTTTGTTCACAGTCTTGCCTGATAAATACGTTTTAAATTCTATACTTTTGGTTATAAGCTTAAATATGGTGCTAATATCCATATTTAGTTCCTTGCAGTTTTTGAGCGATATTTCGACATAGACACTTCGGACACTTCAACCGGAGCGCCATATTTATAGTCGCTATTTAGAAGATCTTGGCTGACTATCTCGAAGACAGACTTTTTAGAAAATCGTTTTTTACCCATAATTAAATTAAAAAGTAATAACTGACACACTAAAAACGAAAAAGGAAACGACAATTTACTCAAAATGTGAATTCACACAGAGAGTAGGTATTAATAAAATTCACATTCATTAAATTTGGTACAGTAAAAGAAACAATTTACAATGAAAAGGAGAATAACACAGTAGCAATAAACTAATATTAACTGATAATAACTGAAACTAACTAATAACTGAAACTAATAATAACTAAAATTTAAACTTAAACTTTACCCTACTCTAAAAATAAAGAAAAGGAATGCAAAAACAATTTACCCAAAATGAAAACTTATCAACAAGGAATTTGTTTACGTCAGGTAAATTTTGACAGAAACAATTATGTTATCGAAAAAGAAATCGTCTAGTAGTATAAAAATAATGATTTTACTATGTATATATATACATATGTAAAAGTTAAAAGTTTACCTTATAGGCTCCATTAGACATATACTGCAT
Organism: Popillia japonica; assembly: GCA_004785975.1. Taxonomy (NCBI): domain Eukaryota; kingdom Metazoa; phylum Arthropoda; class Insecta; order Coleoptera; family Scarabaeidae; genus Popillia; species Popillia japonica. The sequence continues at coordinate 8,405 of SMLS01033993.1, read as the reverse complement.
TTATTTCGTGGTATACGCATGCCCAAACGATACAAACACAACCTGCAGTGGAGTAGCGGGAAATTCTCGCCATATACCTACGATAGTATGAAATTTTGATGCAAGATTTATCGTAAAGTACAACAGTAATTGATAAAAGGAAGTTACAGTAATAACTATCACCTTGTTACTACTAGCTACTAACATACTTCTAATTTCGGAACAATAAAAACAATAGTAGAAATAATTCTTAAGTTTAACGATTGCAAGCTGAACTGACATTTTTTGCATTACTTTTCTCATTTTTTCAAAATTATCAACATGTCAGTACCCCGGCAACAGCATGAAAATTACTACTTATATTTCCTTAATTATATACATGGCCAAACATTCCTTACGGAATAGAGCCGCCCGAAAGCTTTAAAATTCTTCTTTTGCAGGGAATTACTCCGCTGGGTCCGGTTGCTCGCGTTTCTCATAGTGAGGTCTTTGCTGCATCTATAACCCTATTCCATTCCTTTCTGTCTGTAATTGTTCTTTTTAGATCGCCTATTTTTAATTTCCTTATGTCCTCCATGACCTGTTCCTGCCACCTTATTCTTGGTCTGCCTCTTGGTCTGTCCTCTGCTGAGCATCAATTCGTCGATCTTTCTCTAAAAGCGGTGTGTGTCGTTTTCTTGGGAAAATGAAGAATGGTGGTATATACTTCCCCGAAGCACTCATAGCGCAAATTACCGTTATGTTTTTTCCCCGTTCGCCACTGGTTGCAGCACCGATTCTTCTTATCCCCTTTCCAGCTAACACCTTACCAGGATCATGCACAACAGAAATTCCCGTTTCGTCCATGTTGTATATGTTCGATGAATTAAACTTGTCCTTGGTCATTACTTTTAGGAGATTGTCAAAAAATGTTGATATTTCTTCTTTATTAAAACCCTATACTCTATTTAAACTTGTAGCCTTAGCTTTACCAAGCTTTACGAACACTTAAATTCGGGTTTCTTCCAGTGGCGGCTCGTGGTCGAAAGCGTAGGGTGTTCACAAAATCGAGAACATGCAAATTTTTAACTAAAATCGTATAAAAAATTACATATCATGTAGTAGGTAGCTATCCTTTATTACGGTCACTTAAAATGAACCGAAAACGTAACGAATCGATCACATGTGGTTATTTACGTATTTCTGCAATAAATAATAAGTTTGATACACTTTGTTCATTTATTTATTTACCGTTACACAAAAGTAATGCATCAAACATGAACAACAACTGAACTATAATATATTTTGACGGCTACTTATTACTGAATGGCGGGAATTTTTAAATTTTAAACAGACTTATGTATCTACATACATATGTGCGGGTGCACACTTCATAAGGGGGCACTATCAAGTTGAATATGAGGTTAAAATTATTTGAATTTTCAAAGCTAATAAAAACGCAAATTAGTGGTTCAATCAAAATAAAATTCATGTTACGTGTTTGACATATAATAAGGAGTGTGAACCAGAGATATAGAGTAAAGAGAACGCTCATAAACCACTGCGCATCCAAATTTTGATGTACACACTGGGAGCCCCCATTTTTAACCTTCAGACTATCAACATATTTAAAAAAAAGGTTGTAAACCCATAGATGAAATATTCCCTACAAAATAATCAGAGAGATAAGAGTAGGAAAGATGCGCATAAACCACAGCGCAGCTAAATTTTGATTTAGTTTGTGTTACCTAGGTTACGCATATATAACTTTTTTCGGCTTGTTTTTGAATTTACGAAAAACAATTTATTATTTTTGAGGTTACATTTACATTTTCAGTTATTAATTTGAATTTGTTTAACATCCCGCCTACTGTAAGAGCGCGTAAGAACGTAAGCGTTTTAGGGAGGATTTTCATCATTTGATTTTATTATACATGCATGATTTCTTAATATTACTTACGTTTTCTTACGGGAAGGTTATTGCAAGAGTGGTTTAAAAGTAGTAGAATATCGTATGCCTGATATTTATAATACTCAAATTGATAATTTTTAAGTCTAAAGCAAATATTTTGAAAGTTTTTAGGGAAATTAAATATAATACACCTGAATTATATGTATTATTTTAATAATTTGAGTCAATAGCTATGCTTGTTCAATTGAAAATTACTTAATTGAATAAAACCATGTGTTAGAACAAACTATTCATACCATTATTCTGTAGGGAATGCTAAGTCTACGGGTTTGCAACATTGAATTCCCAGTAAGTTGGTAGTATGAAGGGTAAAAATGGCGACTTTCAAAATTAGACATTCGCGCATGTTATACGAGCATTCTCCCTACTCTATATCTCTGGTGTGAACACGTATTTTATATGATAGTTAGATGTTTATAACATTTGTTGTATTTCGCGCCATACAATTTTGTTACTTTGAGAATCGTTTATTTAAAATTGAAGGAATAAATGGCATTTATATTAGGGTCTTCACATCGGGAAAACCAGTAAAAACCTTCATCTCAAAGCGTTTAGTCAAATAGCGTGTAATAACATAAATTATTAGATTTAAAGATTACGTTCCTATTACTTAATGTGTTAGAAAAGGAAAACTACTGTTCAACAAGTTCAGCAGTTTTTGAAGAGATGGCGCTCCAACATTTGTACATTTACAACATGCCCTAATTAAATGTCGGCAATTTTAATATAAAGTAGGAATAACTTTGATCTCACTCCCACCTCACTGTGCTATACCCAGAGATAAGCCTATGCCTATGTCTTTACCTTTTAGGATCGTGTCCAACATGCAAAAGCAAATATGTATATCTTGAGTTTCTGGACAATACGAATGACAAACAAGCGATTAGAAATATTTATATAGAGAAAACGAGGGCCGCAATAAAAGAAAATTACAAGACGGCCACGCATTATATATTTATTTATAAACAAAAGATTTATATATAAATGAATGCACATGTAAATAACATTTATAAAGAGATAATAATAATATGCAGCGTCTTCATTTGAAATAAACCATTTGTTTCAGTGATGAATGTGCGTTTTATTTGCATGGATTTGTAAATAAACATTACTCAGAAATTGAAGTAACTCAAACCCTCATTTGCTTGTAGAAGGACATAAGTATTCAATACCCTGAAAAATTTAATATATGGGCAGGCATCTTGCGGGACTAATTGCAAGTAATTCGGCCAGTGTTTTTAATGATAATCTAAATGGCGAAGTACCTGGATATGGTAGAAAATACTATTCATCCATTGATTACTGACTCTCTCGAAAATTAACTGGATAGATATGGCAATCTCTACTTGATGAGGATGAATTACATTTGCAACACGACGGAGCTTCTCCTCATTATGTTCTTCCAGTACGGCAGTGGTTAGGCAATGTATTCCGGAATATATTTTTGCTATGGGGTTACTTAAAGTCTATTGAATTTTCACCTCAACTTGAAAATTTAGAAGAACTTCGTCACACGATCACTGCAACCTGTCGTGGAATTCAAAGAAAAGTTTTTGAAAACGTACGCCGCAGTTTCGAACAACGCCTATACAGTATGTAAAGTGATGGGGTTTCCTATAGGGAAAACTTGGGACTTAGTCATATTTACAATCAACAACTCGACATAATTTCCAGTTTTTGAGCTTATCTTAAATGATTACTCGAATTTTCTTTGTCTACAAGGGGTTTCGATACAAGCAAATTTTTTTATAAAGAATAAGTTTTTCTCCTAAAACACATATTAAAAAAGGTTTCCCTATAGGAAACCCCATCACTTTACACACTGTATCATTGTTTAACGCACAACGAACAACATTTCAAAAACTTATTACTTTGGGGTGGCGGTATGCGAGAAATATATATCAAATAAAACATTTTACAAAAAAAACTCTTCTTCTTAACTTTTACAACCTAACCTTACAACTATGTCATCTCCCTCCCTTTTCGCAGGCAAAGCACAAAATTTAAATTTATTTACTAGATTACATTGATTTTTTCTTTAAAAAAATATTAAAGAAAATTTTAAATAAAAATACAAATAAAACATCTTAATCAGCGAAAGGGAATTTAAAATAAGGTTTGGTCGAATCAATCAATTTATTTACTACAGTTTCGGCCGTCCTGAACCAGGGTCGCATTCGAGAAGGAGCCATTATACCTTCAAATGGTATCTGGGTAACTTCAAATCCTGGTATATCCTTTACAACATATCGATCGTTATCCAACACTGCCGTTACCATGTAAGGTCCACGATATTTTGGGATTAACTTTTTGCTAACACCCGGTGTAACATCTGTATTCACCACCATAACGTAATCCCCTATTTTATAGATATGTGAAGGCTTGTTGTACTCCTGATTTTTTACAATGTTTTCGGCACTTTTCTGTCGTATCGATTCTAAATTTCGATCTGTTTCATTTTGAGCTTCTATGTATTCTCTCAAATTATCTTGTATGCGTCCTCTTTGATTTATTCCAAACAATAGCATACTTGGGGTTTGTCCGGTAGATCTGTTCAGAGTATTGTTTATAGCAAACTCAACTTGATCCAACACTTCATCCCATTTACTTGTATTTGCGGCAAGTTTTGAACAGATATTAGTTAACATTTTATTTACTATCTCAGCTTGACCGTTTGCTCTCGGAGTACCTGTAGCAATCAAGCTGTGTCGTATACCATTTGCTTCAATAAAATCTTTAAATTCTTTAGATGTAAAACACGAACCTCTGTCGGAAACTATTTGTATTGGTTTACTATATGTGTGGAAATAATTTCTTAAGTGTCTAATAACTTGATTAGTATTAGTAGATGAACAAACATATATTCTCACAAATTTAGTAAATCCGTCAACTACTAACAAAATATGCTTATGGTTATACCTGGTCTTATCCAAAGGTCCATAATGGTCGATATGCAAAGTAGAAAATGGTAAATCTCCTTTTGGCACAATATTTAAATATTCCTCTTGTTTCCCACTTACAGGTGAGTAGCTTATGCATTTTAAACAATTTGAAATATAAATTTTAACTTTGTCCTTCAACTTTGGAAACCAATATGTTCTCTGTATTAACTCCATTGTTTTACCAACTCCGACGTGACCAACTTCATCATGATAATAATAATAATAATATACGTGTATTTGCAATTAGCTTATTACAAATATTGTCAGTGTAGATAATATACATATATATATATATATAACAATTCAATAACAACATAAAAATATTTTACATAAAAAATTCATCTATGGTGTAACAGTTCTTTTCCAGGAGAAACTCTTTTAGTTTTTTTTTAAATAGGTGAAGGTTGGGAGACCCTTTAATTTCTGGTTTTAAATTATTATATAATTTACACCCTTGAAATATAAAACTTCTTTGATACTGAGTAGTGCGATGGCTAGCTGGTTGTAATAAATACCCGTGTCTAGTATTGTAGTAATGGTTTGTTTGCAATGATAAAAACATTTTCAAATTGTTAAATACATAACAGCAAGTAACAAAAATATATAAGCCGGCTACAGTCAGTAAACCCAGACTTTGAAAGGCAAGTCTACACGATTGAATTCTGTTTAATTTTCCAATGATTCTTATTGCATACTTTTGAAGCAAAAATACTCTGGCAGCATGAGAGCTGTTACCCCAGTTCATGATACCATACCTTATGAGGCTTTCTATCGTAGAGTGGTATACAACTAACAATATACAGTATAATCCGCTTATAATGGACTCCAAGGGATCCCCTATAAAGGTCCATTATATGCGAGTGTCCATTATATAAAAAGAGGGTGATAGGTGTAAAATATGTATACATAGTAACAAAGTGTTGTATAGACGCTTATATTTTTAAAACTTAAGTAGTAACTGATTACAAAAACATAATACACGCACAGAAATATTTTTTACAATAACCTAAAGCAGTGGTATACGAATATACATATGTATATTAGATATAATATACATTACAATATATATGTAGCACTTATTTTAGAAAGTCTGTAATTTTTGTTTGAACAGTGTTTCGAACAACGTGGTGCAACAAAAGTCTGTGAATTTTATTCAAATTATACATAAGTCCTTGTGGTCTGCTTGATACTGAAAATAATTTTGAAGTTTTCCAACACATTATAATGCCTCATTTATTGATATCTCCTCTATATCTGGTTCATCATCTTCATCCATTTCTGATGTATCATCTTCATTGCATTCCTGTATTACTTCGTCAACTAGTTCTTGACTGGTAATTGCATGTTCTGTACTTAAAATATTACTGTCGGCATTAACATAATCTTAGTTCTCATTTTAGTTTTTCATTTAATGAAAATTATTTGCGACATTTGGACTGCTTCTCCATATTATACGAACGAATGTACGAATGTACTCATATCAAATACAACACCTATTATCTATTTAAACGGCTCACACACTACTGAATGTAACAGGAATGGCTTTGAATTTCAACATAAATGACGTAATTTTATTATACGTATTTAGGGGAATTACCAGAAACTCCGTTTATAGTGGATGTATTGTAATTGTCTTGTCCATTATAACCAAAAGTCCATTATAAACGAGTCCATTATAAGAGAATTAAAATACATTAATTTAAATGGGATTTAAATCGGGACCTGCGAACTTTGTCCATTATAAACGGATTTCCACTATATGCGAGGCCATTATAAGCGGATTATACTGTATCTCTACTACAGTGTTGTGAAATAAATTTTAGTGCATAGCAATGTTGTTTAAGTTTATTACATAGATCGTCTGTGTAGACATCCCAACGCAATTCTGAATCAAAACTAATACCCAAGATTTTTTGTGATTGAGATATCGCTATGTTATCATCGTTGCACAGTTGCAAAATAGGAGGATTTATTTTATTTAGAGTAAAAGAAATAATAGATGTCTTATCTACATTCAAAGCAAGTTTATTATTATTAACCCAATCCACTACGGGTTTATAAATTTTTGAAACATTTTTACTAATACATTCAAAGTCTTTATTGTGTATTAAAATGTTGGTATCGTCCGCATAGCAAATTACATCAACACCGGGGCAAAGTTGTGACAAAAAACCAGGTAGGTCATTTGCAAAAATTACGTACAACAACGGACCCAAAATTGAACCTTGTGGTACTCCACAATTAACTGGTAATTTATCTCCACACACCTGATTGACACGTACCCACTGATATCTATTAGCTAGATATGATTTTATCAGGTTACCTGCCAGTCCCCTCACTCCATATCTGTCCAACTTACATAGTAAAAGCTCATGATCGACCATATCAAAAGCACGACTCAAATCAATACTCAATCCTACGACAAACTCTTTATCATCCAAAGCTTTAACAATTTTATAATGATAGTTACATAGCGCAGTTTGAGTACTTCTTGATTTTATGAAACCATGCTGACATGGTGATAAAAGACTGTTTTCTGTAAAAAATGCGGATAATTGCATTTCTATAGCCATTTCAAAAAGTTTAGAAAAACCTGTCAACAGACTAATTGCCCTATAATTATTATAATCATTGGGATCCCCCTTTTTCAACACTGGTTGCACGATGGCTAATTTACATTTTTCAGGAAATATTCCAGTTGACAAGATTAAGTTAATAATATACATTAATGGTTTACTCAAATTTTGTTTACATTTTTTTATTAAGTTATTTGGAATATTGTCGAAACCACTGGAGTTCGAACACTTCAAATTATCGATTAATGTGCCTACTTCTGCCAGTGACATAGGACGAAAGAACAAAGATTTATAATTCAAATGTACAAGATCATACAAAAAGTCAAAACTAGCAGAAGAGGAACTGGCACTTGTGCCGAAGGAAGTAAAGTGTTTGTTAAGAGCATTAGACACTGTAACGTCAGAGAGTGTAATATTATTGTTGGTCTTTATTCTTATGTCATTCTTTTTCGTACCTTTGTCACGAAAGCTGTTGACAATACTCCAAACTGTTTTGGGTTTATTAGATGAGACTCGAATTTGTTGATCATAAAATTTTTGCTTTTCTATTTTTAATATATGGAGGTACTGACTTTTGATTCTTACATATAGTTCGGTATAATATTCATTAATTTTAGCGAGATCTCGTAGCATGTTTATTTGATTCTTTAGTTCATGATACGTACGAATAATATTTTGTTCCATACATTTAGGTACGTAGAACAGTGATTTTCGACCAAATTTCCTGTATACTAGACCGTTTCTTAATTCAAATAACTTATCCTCTAAATGGCCTAATAACTCCCTAATTTTGCTGATCTCTACATCCTGATCCTGTTTGATACTAAGATTCCCTTCAAAAGAATTATCTTCCAGAAGCAGTACACAAATTCTACTCAAAAAATCTACATGTGTCATTTGTTTGTTACTCCGATGTTCCATGGTATAACAATAATTTTGAAGTTCTAAGGACCATCG
>SMLS01033977.1:0-11515 GCA_004785975.1 Popillia japonica | reverse complement strand
AATATGGTGGCAGTTTGAAATAAATGCTTATATTATTATTATTATTATTATTATTATTGTTAGTACCGGAATCTATCAGTTCCGTCGTTTACCTTTTGGGTTGCGAAACGCCCCCGCCACATTCCAAAGACTTATGGGCAAGTTTAAAACGCGTGTGCCGCATGTGAAAGTGCTCGCCTACCTCGACGATCTAATCGTCTTGTCCACAGACTTTCCCGCGCAACTTCGCAATCTAAGCGACTGCTTCGACGCTCTGGCCCAGTTCAGGCTCCGGATGAACCGCGAAAAGTGCAATTTCGCGTGTGGTGAGGTACGATACCTAGGACACATTACTTCTCGTGAAGGAATCCGTACCCGCCCGGACAAAGTCGCTGCCATCTCCCAGATGTCCGCCCCCCGGAATGTCAAGGAGCTGCTGACGAGGTTGCCCGCCCTTTGACAAACCTGACGAAGAAGACCGCCGTGTGGACATGGTCCGACCCCAAGGAAGAAGCCTTCCGGAAGCTAAAGACTTCCCTTACCCCCGCCCCCATACTACGACAAGCCAAACTTAGTGCACCCTACATCCTCAGGACCGATGCCAGCGCCTACGCGATAGGCGCAGTACCGCTCCAGGAGGAGGGCCCCGATGAGCATCCCGCCGAGTACGTCAGCCGCCTACTGTTGCCTGCAGAGCGAAATTACTCGACAACCGAATGAGAAGCCCTGGCCATCGTCTGGGCAGTGCAGAAATTCCGAGGCTACATAGAAGACGCCTCCACAGTGGCCATCACAGACCATCAACCACTTAAGTGGCTAATGTCGCTCAAGTCGCCCAGCGGACGACTAGCCCGATGGTCGTTGCAATTGCAACCCTACAATTTAGAGATCGGCTACAACCCCGGAAGAGCCAACGGAGTTGCCGACACCCTGTCCCGTCCACCAGGACCATCGGAACCTGATCCTATACCCGTGGGTCTAGTATCCCTGGATCCAAATGGGACCCGAACAGCTGCGCGCCGAGCAGCTTAGCGATCCCGAGCTGAAGAAGAAAACGGAGGCCCTGGAATCCTCCCAACCGGAAGACGCCTGCCGGTGGACCGTCCGAGGATATCTCCTGTTCCAGGGGGTCCTATACCAGTATAGTTCGGAAGATGACAACGAGGAACCCCGACTAGTCGTCCCCGAATGCAACCGCATCAAGATCCTTCAGGAGTTCCACGATGACCCTGAAGCTGGACATTTTTGCGTCGAGAAAACTATCCACAAGATTTCCCGCCGGTTCTACTGGCCCGGACGAGCCGTCAAGGACTACGTCCACCAATGTACCGCATGCCAACGGTACAAGGCCAGCAACAAAAAACCCGAAGGCCTGCTGCAAACCCCCATCATGTACTAGAGGTTCGAATTCCTGGCCATCGATCTATTTGGACCCCTGCCAAAGGGCCCCAGCGAGGAAACCTGGATCTTCATAGTCGAAGACTGCAGCTCCCGCTGGATCGAGCTCTTTGCCCTACCGCATGCCACTGCTGAAGCCTGCGTCAAAACCTTCGTAGCTGCGATTTGGAATTCCCCGCCGGATCATCTCTGACAATGGAACCCAGTTTGTCAGTGGAATTATGCAGCAGATCTGTCACTGCCTGGATATAGATCAGAAGTTCACACCTGTGTACCACCCCACTGCCAATATGGTAGAGCGAAAGAATAGCGACATGAAGACCCTATTAGGCATCTTAGTGGGTACATCCCACACTACCTGGCCCGAGAAGCTGCCATCAATCCGGTTCGCCTTGAATACGGCCCACAGGAGCACAGGACGAACTCCCACGTTGCTAACGTTTGGACGCCAACCCCGGACACCGAGTGAAATCACCCACGACTTCCGAGCAATCGTGCAAAGCGAGAATTTCATCCCGGAAATCACACCGAAGCTTCTTCAGATAGCCGACACTCTGAAGGACGCCGAAGAGCACCACAACCGGGAGCAAGACCGTCGAAAGGAGACCAGCGATCAACACCGGAGCCCAGCCACCGTCTACAACCCCGGCGACCTCGTCTGGGTCACCTCCCATACCCCCACCAGTGCCGGGGGTATTCCGCCAAACTCCACGAGACGGACCCTACATTATTCTGGCTACTAAAGGACCGTGTAGTTACGAAGTCGCCGCCCAAGACGACCCCACTACACCGTTCGGAGTATACCATTCCTCCGCCCTGAAACCCGTACCTCCCGGACAACTACCCGAGACACCCATCGTCCCCTTGCGACGCCGAGGGCGACCCCGCACCCAGACAACTTAGAAACTCAGAACCTCGACGAGACGTCCCCACGGTTCTGAAGGAGGAGATTGTAACAAACACATCCACCCCCTAGTACCAATGCGCTCCGCTTCACTCTCTCCGGTAGCGCCCCGTCGCAGGTGACACCGCATCACCCACGCACCGCCACTACCGAGTATCCCGATCCCTCACGGACCATGGGCTAGGGGCTACTTAAGGAGGCCACCCAGCGGTGACCTAACTCGCCCCTAAGGAAAGCCAGGAAAGCACTGAGAGGTCTTCCCTTTGGTCAGGTGCACTGCAAGGTCTCTGCCATAGGTAATCCGACATAGGAAGGTGAAACCCAGCTGACAAATACCGACGCTAGCAGCGTCCCGACGCATTCCGCCGTTTCGCTACGTCACTTCTTATATATACTTACCTGTAAATGACTTATGTTGGTATTCTGTTTGTGAAATAAAAACATTTTGAAAATACCTTCGTGAGTGGTTACAAGGCGATATTACTTATGTCAGCGCTATACCATACCGAACACTCGGAAGATACCGCCTACCCCCACGGTATGCATCGGCACTGGTCAAAATTCAATCTCTAGCAGGTTGTTAGTCTGAGTTCATGCCTACTGTTGTGCATGCCTACGTGTTCGTTGCAAATATTCGTTGTCTTCAAAACAAGGCAAGTACTTTAAACTAAATTCTACGCTGTATGGTATTTTACTGGCTGAAAAGGATTACTTTTAACTATACTACCATCCAATAAAATTGTCTATTACGGTTTTTTTGAACATATATTTTCACATTTGAAAAAAAATGGCATTTGGGTCAGAACGGGGTACCAATATAAGAGGCGGAGTGGGGTACCCCGTTCTGTCCCATGTTCTAATTCTGAAAAAAGTCATTGGAATAAGTAGGTACTTACTCATTTTTTTAGACGCCTCGTGTATACAAAAGAAAAGGCAATGTTGGTCCACAGAGAGTATGGAGCAAGCTGTCGAGGCGGTTGTCAATAGAGAAATGAGTTATAAAAAAGCTTCCCAGCAGTTTAATCTACCGCAGACGACATTAGAGAGATATGTGATTCAAGCTGGATGAATGGAGAGATATTTATGGACTGGTTTAGAAAGTTTGTAACGTTTTCTGGAGCAACTCGCGAAAATCCAGCTCTTTTGCTTCTGGATGGTCATACAACCCACACTAAGAACCTTGATCTGATAATTTACGCAAGAGACAAGGGCGTAGTCTTACTTTGTTTTCCTCCCCACTGCTCCAATAGTTTACAGCCCCTTGACGTAGCATTCATGAAGCCTTTGAGTACCTATTATGAGCACGAAACGAGAACCTGGTTAAGAAGTAATCCTGGGAAAGTTGTTACGTTATTTCAAATATCTACCCTCTTCGAAACAGCGTTTATAAATGCCGCAACAATGAAAACAGCTATAAACGCATTCCAGAAAACTGGTATTTGGCCTTTGAATTTACAAGTTTTTACTGAAGCAGATTATCTTCCGTCTGATACGAAAGATATTCCAAGAGAAACTGAACGTGTAGAAAAAAGTGAAATAACTTTACAGCAAACTCCGGTAACTTTGGAACAAACTGTAACACCGATACTGCAAAATATAACACCCACAGCGCAAGTAGAATCGATAAATTTTGAGGAACAACCCCATTGTTCTCGAGATCGAACTCCTGCGAGACATATTGATAATATAAATATCAACATCATCGACACACATTTCCATGTACCCCGTTCCGCCCCATGTATGCACTTTTTTATAAAAATGTGAAAATATAGAAAATTTACATAAAGTTTCTAAAATCTCTTACCTAGCATATTACTAATAAGTTAGCCAATATATAGTAGGAGTATCAACTCTTAGGAAGAGTTATTTTTTTTACCACAAACATTAAGTACCCCATTCTACCCCACCTTCCCCTACCAGGATAAATGATGTGTCTTTGTGGACCCTAACGGAGGTACACATACAGACGCAACAACACATCCGCAACCTGTTTTCAAAGATACAAATGATTCGAAGAAAATGGATATTGGAAATCATGTAGCTTCAAGACATCATGAATATTCAAAACGGACGAAAGCATATGAAGGATACAGGCGCAAAAGGTGTTAAATACATTTTAAGCTAAAATAAAACTGTAGGCGCCATCTGATAGCTGTTATCTTAAAGTATATATCGAGGGTTTCATGGAAGAAGGGCGTATTGATCAATTTTTATGAAATTGACTTTTTTAGGCGTAAGTACTCATATTTGTATTCTAAATGATATAGTAGAAGAGCGTATGTGTACATTCAATATTGACATCGGAAATCCTACAATAAACGGCGTAAAGACCAGTCCTTGATTCATATAAAACGTTGACAAGGGGCGTATGAGCCATACGACCCTTTTGTATTAAAATCAAAAGGGCGTATGAGCAGCGTGTTGTAAAAGTGTAATATAAAAGTGTTCATTTAAAAGCATAGTGGCGGTTGGCGGATAGTTAGTTAAATTATTTGTTATTCATATACCACTTAAGAAATTAAAAATGAGTGATTCTAATGATTCCTTCTTCACAGAAGACGTTTTAACACAATTGGATGCAGTAATGCATAATTTAAACGGTATGACGGTATACGTGACCAAAGTAATAATACTGTGATGGAACCTAAAACGAAAAAAAGGAAGCGGTATGCTAAAATACGAGATGTGCAAAGAAAACTAAATTTGCAAAGTCAAGCTTACTTTGACGGGCTTCTTCACAATAATTATTTATACTGTAATATAATACTTGTTATCTGCGCTTAACTAAGTGCGTAAAGTTAACAGCACAAAATTCTTAGATTCTTAAATAGTGTTCAAAGTTTAAAATGAGTTTTCGACAAAACTATTCGTTTGTGACTTGACTCCTTTTACGCCTGTACCCTTCATATGTTATACATTATACAGTGAGGTCCTAAAGTAACGGGTAAATTCATTTTCTACGTAATTGGGTTAGGAGTACAAAAGAAAAATCCTGAAACAGGTCACTCTTTATATATAAAACTACACTTTTTGAATAAAACTATTCACCTGCCCCTAGGGGTAATAACTACTCCTAAAAATTTCAAATAAAAATGGGTAGCGTGTAATACCAAGTTTAAAGGGGGTTTCAATTCTCTATTCAGCAATATACACGTCACAATTGATTAGTCTACTATAGTGCCACCAGATAGATTTGAGACCCGGAAAATATGTGAACTAATTTGACAATCTCTTTTCCCCACTCACCCGCGTGCCTATATTTTTCCCGTTTGACAGTGAAGTACAGTGCCGTCTCGTTTGTTTACTGGTTGTTCGTTTGCGTTTGCTACTTATTTGTTCTTTATCTCGTTTTCTCCACTTTAACCATTTTTTGCCGTTTATATATATTGAATAACTGCTTTTTTCAAAGCTACTACAGTGAATCAACGTTTGTGTGGAGGTGAGATATTGTATAACCTTACTTTTTATGTGTGTACTAAATATATAAATCTCAGCTATACCACCATGGCTAAAGCGCATTCCGCGAAGGACGAAGTTTTACTTCTGCTCCAGAATATTATAAAATATTGCGATGTGGAGAAGACAGCAGGATCATTTCATTTCCTGTTGAACAAGTCATTAACCGAGTTGTTGCTATGACAGGTAAATCGAAAAGCACGATTCTACGTATTCGTAAGGCAATGTCTGGTAACAATGAAGCCAACAATGTCGACAGCAAACGTTGAAAAACCAGTGTCTACAAGAAATGAGGAGCTTGCGTGCAAAACCGGATAATTCCATTTTGTTGTCAAATTAAGTTTTACATGTCAGCAGTATAATTTCGACCCCCTCTACTCATTTTTGACGTCCTTTGCGACCAAAACCGGCTACAAACGTATTAAAATGCAGTCTGAAATTCGTGTTTGCGAGCAAACCCGGACAAATCCCTTTTTTGGAGCAAAAGCGGATATATACGTCGCCAAGGTGCTCTTGCCGCCCATTGTACACTTCTAACCTAAAAGTTGTAGTTGGGTGTGTGCACGTGTTTATCTCTTTCAAAGAGTTTAATTTGCTTCTATTTTGTTCTGTGTGCTTATACAACTTGTGCTAAAGATGGAGGAAGAGTTTGTTACCGTCGAAAAGGGAAATAACGGAAGTAGGAAGAGGAAAAAGGGATTTACGAGCCGCCAGACTAAAACGTCAAAGAGGTGAAGTTATGTTATGAATATTATTAACGTATCGTTTGGGTTGCGTTATTGATAGCGCTGTTAATTGCGTATTTGATTGTAAATATTATTTTAATGTGCAGGTACGGTGATCCAGATCCGGGTTTGCAGCGTTTCAAGCGTCCTTGTACACATAACGGACCTATAAATGCGTTAAAATAAAACTACGTGATGTACGTACAGCACGGAAGCGTTTTTACGAAGACTCTATTAAAACTAACCAGGATATTAGGTTGTGCCACATTCTATCTGTTGCACCTATCAATCGTCGCAGACATAACAAAGACCTGGCAGGAAAGGACCTAAGTATTGCGTACTTCATCCCTATAGACGGCTCTGCAACAAGGGTATGTCAAAGCTTTTTTACTGCGATACTGGGTATTACAAAACACAGAATAAACACCGTTGCTAAAGTACTTTTGAAAGGTGGAGTACCAAAAGAGGGCAGGGGCGGTGATCGTATTTCACACAAAACGGCAGATAAAAAGAACCATGTACGCAGTTTTATTAAAAGACTGAAAGGGAGTGAAAGTCACTACAATAGGAAAAAATCAAAGCGAATTTATTCAAGTGCAACTCTATCAATTGCTAAACTGCACAAAATGTTTAACGAACAGGCTTCGCCTGAATCACGCGTGTCCTATTTCATGTGTAGAAAAATTTTTATCGGAGAATTTAATATTGGATTTTCTTCGCCTGCTTCGGATATTTGCTCAAAATGTAACAGACTAAAACAACAGTACAACATTGAAACTAATGAAGAAAAGAAGATGCAACTCTTATTAGAATATCGTGTTCATAGAAAGCGAGCTAGTGCTTTAAATAGTCTCGCCAAAGAAACACCAGAGAGGAGCATAACATTTTGTTTCGACCTTCAGCAGGTCCAGCCTTTACCGCGTACCCCTATAGGAGATGCATTTTACGCACAAAAGATAAGTCTCTACGCTTTTTGTTGTGTAGGTATGTCTTCGCGAAATCCCAATTTTTACGTATGGACAGAAGACTTAGCTGGCCGTGGATCGACCGAAATTGGTTCAGCTTTACTTGATTACTTGCAATCGTTAGATTATGATGGAGTGTGTCAAATTCGATTGTTTTGTGACGGCTGTGGTGGCCAGAACAAGAATCCCCATATACTACACGCTTTAATGTTTTGGCTTAAACATAAGTCTCCGAATCATGTATCCGAAATCATGGTAACATTTCCAGTGCGCGGACATAGTTTTATGGCAGGGTTGAGAGATTATTAAGGAAAACCCCCGAGATAATTTCTAAAGAAGAATATGTTCGGTTTTACTCTGAGGTGGGAAATGTAAAACTTTTAGGCCAAGATTGGCAATTATATAATATAAAAGCATTCGAAAAGGTTTATAAGAAAATAAAAGGCATTGCAAATACTAAAAGGATAGTCATTAAGAAGTTTGAGAAAAAGGGTCAAGCGAAAGCCAATGTAAAAGTAACAGCTTATGAATTTTACAGATTTCAAAGCAACATGAGTACGGCACAAACATTAATAAAAAAAGGACAATGTCACAACAATCTTAAACTACAACAGCTTGGATTCAGACACTGTCTGCCCGAAAAGAAAAAAGCCAGCCTTAGACATCTGATGCAGGAAAACTTTGGCGAGGAGTGGGATTCGCGTGCTGATTTAGAGTGGTACAAAAATTTGCTAACAACAACCTCAGAGGAAGCTGGTGAAGATGAAGATAATAATGGAGAACGGTGTGATTGTCTCTTTGAGGAACCAGCCGTCCATATTTAACTTTCTTGTGTTTCTTTTTGTGAGAATTTTCTTGTTTTTTTGTGAATTTTTTTATTCTTTAGTGTTTCATATATTATGGTAATGAATAAAACATTTTTGGGCACATTTTGTACCATTTCTCTCAACATTTATACCACTTTTGAAGCAAAAGCGGATATAGGGGAGAGTTCCCTTGAACTGGACGGCCGCTGAATCGGACATCTTCATTTTCTGTACTTTCTATTCAAATTTTAGCATGCTTATGCAACCACTATATCACGGATGTCTACCAACCTCTATTCACCACGATTCCCTTTAGTCTATCGCTTGTGCGTAGGACACGGTGCCACGAATGTTTTTCTTGCTCTTAAAGTAAATATTTGTGTGTTTTGTTGAAGTCTATATATCTGTTATAAGTGGAGAATATTAAACTTTTTTTAGACGACAGTGTCCAGTACAGTTTACGCAAACAGGTACGTAAAAAGTATAAACATGAATAGGTACATTTAGTAATAAAATTGAAGGTTATGTTAAAAAGCTGCACATTCAATGAATCGGACAGTAAGCGTCCGATGATTTGGACGTCCAATTCATGGAGATCAGATCTGTCCGATTCATGGAATATGTTAAAATTAGGTCCGAATTTTAAAGTTACTTTATTTTTTGTAGGCGACGTAGATGTCGAAAAGAATTAGAAGGTCAGACGAAGAAATTCGAGATGCAGTCGAGGCAGTGATAAATCAGAATCTCTCTGTCCGAAAAGTTGCCAAAGACACAGGCATTTCTAAATCTTTATTAGCGGATTTAGTAAAAAGGTTTAAGAACGATCCAGATAATAATTTTACATATGTTAGAAACATTGGAAACCGAAAGACATTCACTACTGATCAGGAAAAGCTGTTAGTTTCTTACCTTAAAATAACCTCTAAAATGTGTTTTGGTTAACTACAATACAGACTAGAGAACTTGCTTACCAATTTGCAGTGGCCAATAACATAGTCACACCTCCAGAGTGGGTCAAAAATAGTAAAGCAGGCATTCATTGGCTTCATGGTTTTATGAATCGAAACACGGACCTTTCGCTTCGTCAACCCGAAAGCACGTCCTTAAGTCGAACTTCGAGTTTCAACAAAACAAATACTACAATGTTTTTCTCAAATTTAGAAAAACTCTACAAGAAACACAATTTTGCTCCTAACATGATATGGAATTTGGATGAAACTGGCTGCATGACCGTCACGAAGCCACCGAAAGTAATAGCTCTACGTGGTTCAAAACAAGTAGGCCAAATTGCCTCCGCTGAAAAAGGGACTCTTATAACTGTCCTTTTCTTTATTAGTGCATCAGGAGGAACAGTGCCCCCTGTCTTTATCTTTCCATGTGTCTACTTCAAAGACAACATGCTTAAGGGTGCCCCAGTTGGATCCAAAGGAATGGCTAACCCATCTGGTTGGATGACTGAAGAAATATTTGTTGAATCCCTAAAACATTTTATTAATCATGTACAGCCGACTGCCGATAATAAAGCTTTAATTATTATGGACAATCACACATCTCATGTCAATTTTCCAGTGGTTGATTTTGCAAGACAAAACAACATAGTTATTTTAACGCTGCCTCCACATTGCAGCCACAGAATGCAGCCTCTTGATGTAGCTGTGTACGGTCCCTTCAAATCACGATACAAACAGGCTATGAATAATTGGTTAACGTGCAATCCAGGAAAAACCGTAACGTTATATGAAGTTGCCGAGTTCGTGAATCCTGCTTTTAGTGAATCATTCAAAATTAGCACTATTTACAGTGGCTTCCAAAAGACTGGAATATATCCCTTTAATTGTAACATATTCACCGAGGATGATTTTCTGTCTTCTACCGTTACTGACCGAGCTGACGGAAGTTCCATAACACAACAGGAAAATAATTCTTTACTTCCTAAAATCTTGCAACAAAATGAAGAATTGAAAGATGACAAATCCACTGACATTCTAGAAAAAGATTCTCCTTCTGTTCATATAAACCCAATCAGACTATCCACAAGTAGTGACCTAAATATGCCCTCGACCAGTAGAAACATTACAATTGAAGGACGGGCAGAATTGGGATTAATTTCTCCTGAAATTGTAAGACCTTATCCTAAGGCACTGCCACGCATAAAAAGTAGGCGTGGCCGTAAAAAGGGAAAATGCTCTGTTATTGCGGATACTCCCGAAAAGGATGAACTTTTGGAAGCTGACGCACAGAAAAATAAGAAGGTTGGCAAAGCATCCGAAAAAAGAAAACAGAAAACAGTGTTGAAAGTAAATAAAGCACCCAAAAAAAGGAGAGTTAAGAAGGTATTTAAGACCTCTGAAGAAATCGCTATTAGTGACTCTGACACGGACACCCAGATTTCCCTTCACGACGAATCTCCGTTTCCACAAAATTTTGAAGAATATGTAACTGAATTACAGCAAGATGATGATGCTTCTTCATGCAAAGAAGATGAGAAGAAACGCAACGAAAGTAATTCTGCGTGTATAATTTGTGATGGAAAATATGGTTGCAGTAAAGAAGACTGGTTTAAGTGCGGTATGTGTCAGAAATGGGCCCATGAGTCGTGTGGGGTAACTGGGAACTTACATTTTTTTTGCAACAACTGCTTTTAGTGCTATTTCCATGAATTACATAATAAGTTCGTTTTTATAGTATAACTTATATATCACTTTTATATGACTGTCCAATTCATAGACATAGCTGTCCGGATCATGGGGTGTTGCTTATGAATTGGACATTATACAAATTATAAATAAACAAAAATTTTACAATGATTCAGTTTTCTCTTCCAATTATTTGATGATGATAGAAGCTCACAAATATCTCGTTCATAGACTAATAGGGTCGTATCGTCCATTTTCAATCCTAATAATACGTAAACACCCAAAACATAAAATTGTCCGTTTCAAGGGAACTCTCCCCTATTATTATTAAACGATTGTCAATGCTAATTGCGGAACAGTTGGAAAATTTTGTAAAGTTTCCAGGAACAGCACCCGGTTTCTATGCCAACACTGTGAAATTTTATGAAATGGCACAGTTTCCAAATGTGTCAGGGTGTAATAGATTGCACTCATATAAAAATAGCTAATCCAGGTGGTGATAATGGGGAAGTATTCCGTAATAGAAAAGGTTTCTTTTCTTTAAATGTACAGGTATGATAAACAAAATGACAAAAGTGTATCTATTGAACATCATATGAATTATGCTGATGATGCTGTTTAAAAACATGAATGTAAACATGATATT
>SMLS01033921.1:0-10376 GCA_004785975.1 Popillia japonica | reverse complement strand
TTGTTGTGACAGGTCTAACCTCACTTTTTTCGTAAACGGATGAACGGACGCGTACAAAGTTCAACGTCGGTCAACTTTATCCGTTATCGGATAGACTGTGAAGCACATAAAAATAACGTGCTGTGATTGGTCAACGGACAAACGCAAACGGACAGACGGAGAGCTGAGAACTCCCCTTAAGACTTGATATATGTCAACTCACAGACTGACGTATGACACGGCATATCTTATGTCATAATTGTAATTTACTTTACAGTTGAAGGGAACTCTGTTGTAATTTGGGAGATTTAAGACTTGCGGTTGTAGGGGACTCCGACATTTTATATAATTTTAACTTTCTTACACGACTGTGATCTGACCTCTTGCCGCCAAATATTTTAAGTTAGACGTTTTATATCTTCTTTCTGTTTGTACCTCTAACCTGACACCTAGTTATATTAAGGACTTGACATGGACTTGACTATTAATACTGCAAGTATTAATTATTAACTATTGTTTATTTCAAACTAGAATACATATGTTAAACGTATATCACTATCGTATATCAGCTACTTGCTATATAATATTGACAACTCAATGACAACAACAACCTTATATGTATAACAATAGAGAAAAAAGTGTAGTTATTCTTAAACTTCATATCTAAAAATTAGTTGCACATATACAGTGTGTTTTATAACGATATTTTTTTTAAATGGAACGCTATACTTTTTTTGCCTTTCCAAAATGTGCTTACTATTGCGAGCCTCCTCATATGGGGGTTGCCAGATCTATTCCGAGCATTTAAAAAGTTATTTTACGTGTGAATTCTTGTGTATTAAGAGTTAGTTCCGGTGGTTCGACAATTTAACAAAAAAAGTTCTTGTATAAAAGGTGAGTCAAAACTCGGGTCTTTAATTTTCTCATAAAATTTTAATGGAACACCCTATATTTCTTAAGATGTTCCTTTAGATATTTATTGGCTCTTTCAGTTTTGTTAACTATTTCCTGTACCTAACTCTTTGGGTTTAGAAGATGTTTTCAAATTAATATGAAAAATTTCTGCATCAATATTTGGAAAGATATTTTTTTAATAATTTTTATAATTTCGGATTTATCGAGCTTTCACGCACTAATGTGTCACCCTATATGTAAGTACACTACCACATGTATATAAACGAGCGCGTGGCATAGTTTCTTAAATCTTTAACCAAAATCGTATAAATATTATAGGACGTATTTCTGACATACAAAACTAAAAACAAAAGCTTTTGTAACAATATACAGAATGATTCAAATTAAGTGCGCATTATTGCTATCTCTGTTATTATTGATTGAAAGTAGGTTAAATTAGAAAGTATTAGTGCTTTTAACGTTGATTAACATACAGGTCATAAAAAAAGTGAATTTTCGAGAAATTTCGAAATTTATAAATTTTTAAACGGACCATCTTGTAGGTATATTTTTAAAAATTCTAAATGTTAGTTTTCTTTGTAATATAATGGTAACGAATAATACCGCATTTATAGCAGTTTCCATTTCGTTAATTGTTCCGCCAACTTTTGACAAAACAGATACATATTTTGTGTTTAATCTTTGCTTTAACATATTACAGCTTAAAAATTATATTAAAAGGAAGAATTTCCATGTATATTGTATAAATAATGGTCAGCTTTGTCACCTTCCTGTTCAATATACTGCATCAGTACACTCTGGGTGGCTATTAAGATTGTCCTTCTATGCAATTTACGAAAAACTTTTCTGACCTTGTCTTGCGATTTGTCTACTAAATATTCTCAGACAAGAATGTCTAAAGGTGAAAGGTCACGGGAACATGGTAGCCACTGAATTGGACCATTTATACCAACTCACATTTCGGCAAAGATGATGTGGAGATAGGTTTGCACTAGGAGATAGTTTGGCACAGGAGCACCGTCCTGATGAAAGTATAAATTTTGGCGCATGAGATAAATCGTTATCAACGACCAACGACTACCGAATCAATTAAACTACACCAAACGTTAAAATTAAATCGAATTTGTGCAGCATAGTGACTATTTTTCATTCATCTATTTGAAACATTTGTTTCATCACTCCACGAAATACACTGAGCCCCATTCAAATTTTCATTAGAAAAATTAATAAACCATCGAGAGATAGCTAATCTCCTGACTGTAATATTTGAGAGATTTTGAACTTAAACGGGATATACCTACTTACTTGTATTTTTTTTTAATTCTTTGAACTGAATAACTAAATGCCAATTCCTTAGTAGCATCTCTAGTGAAAAATTCGCGATGGGCTTCAAAATACGCAAATACTGTATTTTTCTACTTTTTTATTGCAGATAATATTTGTCTTTGTTTTTTGACATACAATGTATGCTTCCAACATATAGCATTTTGATCTGTTTAAAGTGAAAGCAACTTACTATTGATTTTGCAGAATGAAAGTGTATCTTCAACAAGAACTAAAATCAACCATAACAGGGTACTACACTCAATAAAAAAAAAATTATAAATTACAAAATTTCTCGAAAATTTGTTATTCAATTTTAGTTTTCATGAACTACATTTTAATCAACTTTAAAAACACTAATACTTTATTAAATATACTTTCTAGAATAAATAATAACTGAGATAGCAATGGTGCGCACTTACTTTGAATCAGCCTGTACCTATACAGCAATAATAAATAAATTTTCTGTTCGTCAAAGAATCCATTATTTTGTGCATCCAATCTACTAATTAATACTAATACTGAGTGAGCGCTTTCAGTCCACTATTTTTGCAAGAGATTTCAGAGATCTGCTTACAAACGCATATTGAAGAAACTTATAATGTAGAATGCTAAATCATAGACAACTTCATTTGTCGTATGAATTTAATGAACAAGCTAGACAAAGAACATTATAAAAGGAGCAATTTGCACTAAGTTTTTTGCTATTTTGACCTTCCTTCAAGCACTCTTACAAAACACAATTCGTCTGTTGGTGCAATATTCAAGCTAATGCACCGTGCATGTAATTGGAGCATTTACTTTGTTATTAATACAAATTAAATTAGCTAAATTAGTGTGTTATGTTATAAAGCGTAAATAATATAAGATCAATAATAATGTTTTATATCTTTGTATTATATCAAAGTGGTAGGATTGATCCAATAATCAAACTAAAATCTAGCACATAGGCGAACCTTTTAATTTACAATTTATTATAAGAAAACTTGTTCGTCGTTGTATGTATATTATGTTCATACTAACTGAGAATTTAATTAACAGCATTCGCGCAAAATAGGTTATTGATAATATGCTAGCTATGCTACATATTATATTATCTTCGAACAATATTAATTAGTTTAGAAACTCATATTTATATGAACAGATAAATGGTTGTGTGTTATATCTGGTACTATTTGCCAACTGGGTTGTTAGGTTGGTAGGTTATATGATGGAATTATTTTCCTGTAGTTCAGTTGCGAGTGTTTTTTATGCAATCATAAATTTGTAAATTATCTGCAACCTTGGAAATTTAAGGAAAAAATAAAGAAAAACTCTCATTGTCCAAATCTTTGCAAACAATGAATATGTATATACCGGTCGTTTTGAGTCATAAGATATTTAAAGCGGCGAGGAGGTGAAGGGAGCTACGTCCCCACCAATATTGTAGAGTACACCGTTCATAGACTCACCGCGTCCCCACTTCTTAGCGAATTTTCATACCCCTTATCTCTTTACGGCTTTATTTATCTTATTTCTCAAAACCACCGGTATAACAATATTTACCGTCGTAATTTTTTTATCGTTAGGACAATTTAGAACAAATCTTGTGTTTAATCATCAATGTTGTCTGTAAAATATGTTCCACGTAACAACGGATGTTGTGTTGTTAAGATAATTTCTTTATACACTTGCTGTACAGGGTGTATTCGAAATAAAATTAAAGACTATAAAAAATGGAAAGATGTTATTTTATTAAACTTAAATCCAAAATATTTTGCGCAAATTCCTTACCAGGCGCAAGACAAAAATGACAAAGATACATATTAGCGCAGAGCAGGTGCAGCGATAGGCGATATTTAACATATATGTGCAATGCACAACCAGAGTCGGTCTGTTTCGATTGTTGAATGTAGATATGTAATGTTGCAGACAATGAACCAACAATTCTTTAATAAAAAAGAAAATACGACTACGGTTACAAAATTGCAACTAAGAAACTATCTTTATTTCACAACAATAATTTTACTTTTACTACAGTTAAATGATTTTCAATCGTTGTTTAATGTAGTTTCATAGATTGGATACATTTAAAATAAAAGTTCCTTTATTAATTAGTCTCCGTTCCATTAATATTATTGAGCTCTTCATTCAAAGCTAAAAAAAAAAGTGATACATCAGTGTTATTTCGTAGTTTTTATAACATCGACAGCTGTTTTTGCGATGTCTTGCGTTATTTCGATCGAGGTAAACATATTCTCGATTTATAGGCGGCGCATATTACAATTTATTTTTTTTATTTTGGCATGCGCGTCGTAATTGAACAACCATTTTTTGGATTTATATTCTATATAAAGTTCGTCTAATGGATCTTTAGATGCACGTCATCAATTTTTATGCGACTATTCGACACCGCTATTAAATAAGGATAGCTAGATTAACCGACAATCTTTACTTATGTCATAAAACAGTGACGTGCGTCTAAAGATCTATTAGACGAACTATAATTGTATCTTGCCATTCTTAATATTTTTTACTTTTATTTCATATACACCCTGTGTACGTGGACTGTTATTTGCTTCGATTATTATATTTATTTGAATTATATAGAAAACTTATTGTATCAATGCAGTAATTTATTTTATATTGTTATGGCAATGGCCAATGGATTATTTTCGTTTGTATATATTTTTTTATCTCTAGAGTTTGTTGTGTTACTATATCTTTTATCAAAAACGGAAGCCGCTAATATGTTATATGTGTATTCAGTGATTTGTTCGCAAAATATTTTCAGGAAGTGGTATGCAGAATAAAAGGTACATATATGATTAATTTGAAAATGAAGGTTGCACTTTTTTAAACAAGTGTACACATGTATTACATTGTGTAGAATTAAAAAATAATATTGGTTCTACAAACTAAATACTAGAAAACAAATGTTCTCGTTCTGCTACTTAATATTACATTTATATTCACCATGTATAATAAATAATATTTAATTTCATGAGTTGATCTGTTTCCAATTAAACGATCTAGAAAAAATATTTATATCTCTGTGTTTTCATAGATAAAATAAGAATTGTAGCAATTATTAATTACATTTAGTGAAATACGGAAGGAATGCTAATATTTTTTGTAAGAAATATAATAATTTTTTTTTGTTGCAACATAAATTCTCGTATTAGGAATTTTAAGTTATATCTCTCTCAGTGCATGCAAATGCGACTTATAGAAATCACAGAGGTCACACTAATTGTAAGTATATAGGTAAGTGTGTATACAATAAACAAGCTAAGCACATTGTATCTGTATCTGCCCATTTTAGTTACGGACGTTAATTAATTATTTACTTTAAATTTTGGGTACAAAATACTCTAATATACATAAGTTAAAACAGAATGTTTTGTTGAATTAAAATATACTGCGAGCAACAATAATTGGAGCGTGCCAATAGATGAATATGGTGAAACGAACTATACATAGGCAAAGGAATAATCAATATAACCTTTCATTGTCATTGTCAAGAATATAAACAGACAAAATGACAGAGTAATACACTACTTGACAGCAAATTCAAACGCACTATGGGTAAAGATCTAATTAGAAGATAGTTTTGATAAAATTAGAAACAAATATACAACCAGCACGCTTCAATCTTTGTTGCTCGCACTGTATAAAGAACAATAAGAAGTACAAAATATAATGAAACAAAAATAAAAACAAATTCGAAAAGTAAACAGCATAAAATAGTAGGTGTAACTAATAAGAGGAAATAGTTTTAGAAATAAGTTACATAAATTAATTATATTTATAATCATATAAATAAAAAAATCATACTTCCTGGAATATCCAGAATTCTGTATTACAGCAGCACAGAGGTGTAGCATTGATTCCACCAATTCTTGACATCTCTTAATGGAAATCGAGTGCCACGCAGTCCTTACTTCTCGCCATAAATATTCGCGATTCAAAGGGTTGGCCTAGCGTAATTTCCTTTTGACATCATCCCATAGATGTTCGCTAGAGTTGTCTAGCCAAAAACCAAGCTTCTGATGCTTTGGACGTGCGTTTAGCTTCATTATCCTGTTGAAACGTCCAGTGCAGCGGCATTTGCTCCTCGCCCTAAGGGACCATACCTTTTTCCAATATTTCTACGTAATGGGTTTGTCTTTCTTTTATCCAAAAAATAAGAAAATAGGTCATACCAAGAAAAACAACCCTATAATATTGCTGGCTCCATGTTCCACTGTTTTTATTGTATACCGGGCAGAATATTGTTATCTTGCTGGTCATCCAACATGTTTTTACCCTATCCGAACCAAATGAATAAATTCTTAATTCATCTATCCATACAATAATGGGCCATTTCTGCGCAATCTATTCTCTTGGTTCCATCGCAGAGTCTAATCTGCGTTCTTCATTATGGTGATTTGGTGATTTGGCCTTTTCGGCACACATACGATTGAGGTCTCAATATTTCAAATCATTCTTAATTTATTTGGAGGTGATAAGATTTATTTTCACAGGTCTTGTGATCGCGTTATTTTTTCGATCAGCAGTTTTCCTTGGTCTTCCTCTTTTTTTGGGTTTTATTTGCCACTTCTCAGTATTTGTGTGTTTTACCGGGCGTGTAACGCAGTGCCTAGCGCGGTCGCTTCATAGTCCGGTGGTATCGGGTTTGAACCCCAGTATGTTCTTTCTGAATTTGGTTTTCTATAGTTTCCCAAATTCCACGGCAAATGCGGAAAGATAACATCTTAAGTCGGTCTACAGCCGCAGGCGTAATAATAACTCATGGCCAGCCGATGCCCCCTGTAATTGGCGCAAGCTGTTGGGAGATGTTAAGGCAGAATTATTATTATTATTATTTTATTAGTAATAGTATTATTAGTAATCATGTTTTTTGAACGCCCCAACAATTGTGCAATAAATTTGTATGTTTTGCCTTCCTCTCTCATTCTTGTGATGATTCTTCTTTCTTCTGCTTAGATCGACCCATAATTGATTTTATAGAAAAAAACTGATTTTGCAATACTTATACGGCACACCAATTATTTACTGTCGATTGACGCAAGAGGAGTATTCTCTGGAAATGTGCGGCGAATATAGAAAACAGTGGAGTTTACAAGAAATAATGTTTATTCATTTTGACCCAAACTGTAGCTAGCTCAGCTACACCCATGTGGGTGTGGTATTAAAATGATTTTTAATGCAAAAAAAGCATTTACACCTATTATTTGGTACAATACTGTATATGCAAAATTCTGTTTGTTCCTCTCTCTTAATGACGTAATATTCCCAAGACGTTAGATCAGTATCTGTCATTTTTTTCTTTTATTGAGAATAGCTCAGAAAGAAAGATAGAAGACCGAACCATAGAAATATAATTTATAGTTAGATTTGCAGCGTGCAATTCAAAATATGCTAATTAATGCCAAATTTCGGTTAACCAAGTATGATATTTATCTCACAATATTTCAAATTCTGGTTCAAAGTGGTGGTTTAAACAAGTCAAAATTTTAGTTTTCTTTACAAAATCTTTTTATCCTGTATGCGTGGATATAGTTTTGCCTATTAAAATGAAGTCAATTGTCTAGTAATTTTCTATGTAATAAAACAACTGAAGTAAAGAAGACCGCCTTTTTGCGTGAGCAGCCTCAGTCGATATATTATGTTAATAATAATTGCATAGGTCAAGCAGTTTTAATTAAAACGGTTCTTCTGGGTATTATTTTTCTGAATTATTTAAAGTTTTTGAGTTATATGGCAACGGAGTTAATATGCCATAATGCTCACATTTGCTATAGAGTCACCAAGAGAATCTAACTCTCGGAAAATATGCTAACTAATTTACCACCGTCTTGCTTCGCCCGCTCCTTACCACACACTTTTCATGTTTCCTGTGTATCGTCCCATTTTATGTATGTAGTTATCTGCAACCCTTACAGAAGTAAATATGATATGATACGACTGATTTTAATACTGGCGCGCTTACTTTTTTATTATAATAATAAAGTAATTTATTCATCTTTAAAATGATATGAATGTCGTTATTAGATACAATAAACCTGTTCAAGTATTCAGCAAGTTTATTATTTATTAATGTATGAATTAAAACAATACTGTTTAGATAAATTTATTGTCTAAAACTGAGCCACCGCAACATATCCAACATATCTAATTGTAAATGTAACTTTTATATATCCACTACATGCTAAAATTATTCTCATTGCCCTATTTTGTGATTTTTTAAATTAACATCAGCCTCATCAACTAATAGTAAATTTGAAACACAGTATTCAAAGTGAGGTGCAATTTTCTTAGCTACTTTTTCTGATATTTTTTCCACTTAGATCAATTTTGGACAAAGATAGTTATCCAAAAGAATTTTACGAAAAATTAATAAAAAACGAATACATAATAACGAATACTCATAGCGAAATATACAACACAGGTACTAAACAAAATATGTAGTAAAATAAGTATATCACACAATTCCATACATCAACGACTTCAGTGACAAAATTAAATACGAATTAAAAAAAAATCAGATATGAACATTACATTTACACCAAACAATAACAGACGGTTATTTACAGACTTAAAAACTAAGATTAAAAAACCTAATCAAAGCATGTCGTATATAAATTAGAATGCAAAGACTGTGATAAATATTACGTACTTATATAGGTCAAACTAGACAATACTTAAAAAAACGACTATATAATCATCAATACACTGTAACGCATAACATAACTGCGGAAACTGCTTTGTCTAAGCATTCTAAGGAATTACGACATAACTTTGATTTTGAAAATGCTAAGATTTTAAAAAGAGAAAATAGTTATAAAAAGAGATTAATATATGAAATGATATACATCAAGAAAGAATATAAGGCGGTCAATTTTAGAACAGATATTGAAACTTTAAGTATTAGTTATAATAATTTAATCACCTAATCACGTCTGAATTTTATCAAATTAAGCTCTTGACTAGGTGTTTTTGCCATGTTTTTTCCTAGTCCTTGAACAAAATTGTTAGAGCTTGACAAAACATCATCAGGATCATTACTGTCATGATTATAAAGTTACATTTCAAAAATATCTTAAATTGTTCTCGATAATGTAAACATAATCCCACTGAATTTCTTTGTCTGTAGATAATTTTGTTGTCACTAGTTGTTTATTAATTGACTCTAATTAAATGTCCATTTTATTCCATTGGCGAAGTTGTAACCAAAACTTAATAAAATGTAAAGGTTCTGGAATAAATTGATCTTTAATCGAATCAACACTGGTTTAATTGACGTAGAAGTGGAAAAAATATCAGGAAAATAAGATACGCTTCTTGGCTAAGTAGTCTACATAACTCTTTTACAAAGTCGGTAGGTACGTCATCAATAAAAATGCCATAGTTTATCACACTAGAAATGCGACTTCCTACACGCAGCTTTGGTCTTCGCAGTATTGAGCTTGAGTTTATTTGTTTTTAACCATTTTGAAATGTCGATGTCACTGTCATAAACACTCACGAGTGTGTCATCCGTATGTGATACTACGATTCTGTGAAATAGTACCCTGGTGGTTGATATACAGAATAAGCAACAGTGGACCCAAAATCGTACCCTGCGGGGCCCCCAAGGAAATCGCACTTAGCTCTGATGCACTTAGCTCTGATGCTAGCTGCTGATGTCTTCGTGTTTAGGAATCTACATGATAAATCGACAGTGTCGCTTGAAGGGTCTCGTTTCGTTACTTGACTATAGTAGCTGTCGAATTATGTACACATGCACTTCCATTGGACACAATATGTTATATGTATGTATATCGTAAGCTATGCACTAATACATACTAATACGTGAAATATATAATAGTTTAGAATAAAACGAACTCAAATGGTACCTACTGAGAATAATTTTACACAAGATAAATAAAAAACATTTCGTTTTCCAATACATTCTTATCAGTAACTCTAGAAGTTTCCGGCCTAAAATTTCACGTTGGCAGTTTTATAGATTACGTGAATTTATTATGAAGTCGAGGACCAGTTTGCAGATAAATTTTATATTTCAATTGCTCTTATTTATTATTTACATTTGTTTTTCTGCTACCCGGCAATATTCTCGTGTATTCTGTGGTTTTCTCTATAATACGTATAAGATGTATTAAGGATACATGGTA